>BLKR01005446.1:0-80735 GCA_011170035.1 Teleogryllus occipitalis
GTGTATGTGTATATATATATATATATATATATATATATATATATATATATATATATATATATATTAGTGATATACCAAAATGACGAACCATTTTTATTATGGAAATGTCATTTTATACTATAGAATATAAGGATCAATGACGATCGCGAGGGGTCGCTATGTGACAATAAACAACCGGCGTTAATGATAATTTTCATTAGGGTTGAACGACAGAAGCAGAGTAAGGAATAAGCGCATTGTTTTGAGAGACAAAAGAAAAAATGCAAATAGAATTCGGATGCTTCCCGAGTTTTTGAAGAACATTCATTCAAGCAGCAACGCGGTGATGAGCGGTAGGCTCTTATAATATAAGGTCTTACTAGATCGAGGAAAGACTGTAAATTGACAGTTGTATAAAGTTAACTATCGTATTTAATATTATAACTAACTAGTGAGAACCCGTCAAAATATGACGGTGTGATCTAAGATAAATGTAAAATACTGTGCCCAGACTAATGTTCACAATATGTTGCATTGTTTGAATCTTCTTAACGAAGATATTCTGGTAAGTGGAGTTCACAAAATTTTGAACACGTATGGCCCATGACCAGGTGGCAATGCAATAATATCGGCATCAAATTACACAAAAGAAAGACCACTATTATACTGACGGATATTATTTCTAAAGTTTTTTGATGTGTCATAATCTCCTATAAAGAACTGTTTGATTTCTTCTGGCATATTGCTCGAAGGTAAACTTACTTTCCCATGTAAGCAACACACAGTAAACTCATTTACAGAATTTCTCTGACATGGGAAGTACAAAGTAGAACAAAACTGACATTTCATAGACAATAACCCAACGGAAAACGAAATGACCTCACTATCACGACACATACGCTGAATTTCTCTTTTCCTGCTCCCAGTCAATGTACTACGTTTGCGTCTTTTGGGGCGCGTGGGCAACGATTCGGAATTCGACATAACCTGTAAACAACTTCACTACAATCGAACAAAACCCACTGTCCCAATGTTCTCTACAAAATACACTACAAAAGCAAATATGTATATGCAAACTGTCATCTTCACAATGCAATTATTACACTGAAACAAAACCTTGACGAATTGTGAACAAATCTCAACAATCAAAACAAAACATCTAGTAGCGCTACCATGAAGCGGCAGGGACGCACATCTATCGACTCATATATATCAATTTTAAAACAGCCACCCTTTGGAAGAAAACAATTGACTATTGATAAGCGCACTATTAAAGAATGATTTAATTAATTAATTTACACCGTAAATGTTGGTGAATCAACACAACCAATATCTGATAACACATCTAGGGATCACATTCTTTCATTTAAAGGAAAAAATACTACAATCAATTCAGTAGAAGCTCCAAACGAAGCCATGGCAAAATGCTTTATTTTTTTAAATATATAGATAAACTCAGTATTGTTAACCATCACAACTGGATATTGTTGGTTAGTAATTCAGAAACACAATGTACTACATTATCTCTGTAAAACAAGTAGGGAATTATTATTATTATTATTTTATACATACTGATTTATTAGTAATGTTATTAGTAAGTTATTGTCATGATAAATTTTGTTATTTCACTCCTAGACTATTGTTATAGAATTATTGTACTATTAGTGTTATATCGTTAAATGGATTTAGTATGTTTTTTAAAATTATTACTTGTAGATTTTATTACTAGTTGATTTAATTCTTGGTACATTATTATTTCATTATTAGTATACAACCTATTTATTTGCTTTACAGAGTTGAATTGTTGTTTTCATAATTTTAGTAATTTTGATTTGTTATTGCCATTTGCCATGATATTGCTTGTTTTAATTGCCTAACCTGCACTTAATTTTTTTCTTTATATTTTTTTCTCTATTTTATTTTTATTATTTATTTTTATTTGATTTTTTATATAGATGTTAAAATGTAAAAGATGCTTTTGTTCTTGTTATAATTCAGTTGATATGGTTCATTCAATAGAGAATTGAATGGATCATGGTAAGCACTGGTACCACACCAAAAGAGATATAAAACTCATCCCTCTCTGACAAGTGCTACTGGCACTTAGAGAAGGTAAGGAGTGTACTCGGTAATGTCATGAAAACTGTCATTTTGTTATTGTTGTTTGTTGTTTTGAAGATAATGGTATTAGTTGTTTTGATTTTCTCTTGTTGTATACCCTGTACACTGTAATGTGTTTTTGATGATAAATAAATAAATAAATAAATAAAAAATTATTATTATTATTATTATTATTATTATTATTATTATTATTATTATTATTATTATTATTATTATTATTATTATTATCATTATCATTATCATTATTATTATTATTATTATTATTATTATTTTCTATTAAAACTTACATATAATTGGTTCATTTCAATGGACTTACTGGACCTCTCAGTTTATTGAAGAGAACATTTCAAAGTTGGTTGAACATTTCAAAGAAGAAACATTTCTAGATTGGTTATGTTCGTACCTTAAACAACGATCTCAGAAAGTTGAAATACCTTACTGGAATGATGGAACGATACAGTTAGTTCCTCAAGGATCGATTTTAGGCCCTATTCTGTTCTACTTTACGTAAACGATATGCCCTCGACGATTCGAAACGGAAGTGATTTCTCTTTGCGGATGATACGAACATCCTTTGCAATAAAGAAACCGTAAATAGTACAATATCAGATGTTTCAAATTGGTTCCGAAATAACAAATCAATAGTAAACGAAAAGAAAACGGTTTTAATGCGGTTTTCCATTTCAAATAAACAATTCTGTGCTCCATTGAAAATGAACAGTGTACCATTGACTCATGTTAATGCAACAAAATTTTTAGGTCTCACAATTCAGTCAAACCTTAAATGGAACGTCCATTTAAATGAATTGAACACAAAATTAAGTTCATTATGCTACGCGTTCAGAATTCTTGCAAATTCAGTCAGCCTCCATACTGCTCGTTGTGTATACTTCGCGAATGTTCATTCCCGCCTGAGATATGGCATAATATTCTGGGGAAATACATCTTATAGCTCCCAGACTTTTAGATTACAAAAACGAATTGTACGAATAATAACCAAATCCCACCCACGTGATTCTTGTAAGCCTCTCTTCATTAATCTAGGAATTCTACCATTACCGTGTCTTTTTATTTACGAATCAGTGGTTTTTGTAAAAAATGACTTGCTTAAGGGCGGGAATATATTTTCAGAAAATGCCGAAGTCTATTACTATAACACTCGACGTAGAAATCATATTCATCAGGTGACAGTATCAACAGCTCATTACAAAGAATTCACATACAATACATGTACATTATTTTACAACACTTTGCCAGATGACATTAAACGATTAAATTCAATAGAAAAGTTTAAATCCCAAGTGAAATCGTTTCTGCTGCATAACTGTTTCTATACAATTAGAGACTATACTGAGCATCACAAGAAAAGTAACATTAATTTTAACAATGATACATAATGCATTAATTACCATTTGGACTGTATAAATGAGTATAAACAACCTGTAACAACTATTGTAACACAGCTTCCGGGTCAATGACCCCCATCTCGATCAGGTTTTTCGTCCAGTTTCCCTGATCCATTGAGCAAATGCTGAGATGGCCCCTTGTTTTGCTTCTGGACATAAATGTAACTTCATTTTCTGTGCACGTCTTCTAGAATTCAGTGGGAAATACAATTATTCAAATTATCGTTTCCACGTTGTCGCGGCAGGAAGTAATAAGAGGCAAAATTTATTGCTTATTTATCCTTGAAAATAGATTTTATTACATGGGAGTTTTTTTTGTTTGTTTTTTTCTCCCTTTCAAAATTCAAAATTTATTGCTTATTTATCCTTGAAAATAGATTTTATTACATGGGAGTTTTTTTTTGTTTTTTTTTCTCCCTTTCAAAATTCAAAACTTAAGAAGTAAATGATTTAGTGTAGGGATCACAGAATTTTGAAAATGTGCACACAATTCACTTTTCCCCATAGCCGTCATACGCAGTTTTTTAACTGTTTTTTGACGTAAAATAAATAAATAAATAAAGTGAATATTAGAACCTCTAATCTCCATAGTGTATTATTAATCCACTTGCTGTTTCTTATGTCACCATATGATAATTTAAGATACAAGAATCATCGTTTTTATTCGATGTATTGTCAGTTGAAATTCACAATTCTTCCACAAGGTTTTAGTTTCTGCTTTTAAATTAATGTATGTTCCCCACAACCAGAAATATCATTTTGACAATTTACATTCGAGGTTGGAAACTATTTCTCTCTAAATGGATACCGGGAATACTCGAAATTGAGTGCAAATCCACTCACTAAGAGTGATCGTCTAAGCCACTCGAATCGAGGGAACGGTCAGTCTAGCGTAAAGTGAATTATTCCACTTTAAGAACCGAGTGGATTCCACTCGTTTCGCGAGGTTAAATTCTGGCTCGAAGAATAGGTGAATATTCACTGAAATCGAGTTGAATTTCACTCCAACAAGTTAATAGAGTTGGCAGATGCGATTTTCGCATTTGCTGATCAACCGGTCAACTGACTGGCGGGTTGAGGGAATCTCGTTCTAGACTCCGATTTAAACAGTGTCCCTTCAAGGCCACAAGCTGGAGGGAGAGGGGGACGCTATCATCCAGACGGGAGCTTCGTTACGTCTTCATTTTTTGGAGTCTTTGGGTCTCCATCCGGCTCGCGACCTTGAAGGGACATTATGTTTCATTTGAAGAGCAAATAAATTCGTGCGCAGTCCATCTCCGAGCATAGTGCAGTGGAGTGTATATGAGTGAGCGAATGTGTTCTGTACGTACAAATTTATGTGCGAATGTGAGTATGAATGGAAATAAAAAAAGATGGTCAAAGATCTTTCTAAAGAATTTTCTCAACCACAATAATTTTGCCTTAAACTATAATTCACCGAAACAGGTTGTCAAATAGTTATGTTATTGGTTAGTTTTATGTAGTTTATTTAAGTTAGAAGCCCTCCCCATCAGTGGCGGCTCATGTGTAGGTTTGCACGATTGCACAACCCCCAGATATTCGAAAAAGATCTTATAATATGTTAGAAATATCGCAGATATATAGAACTATGTACTGTATATCTGTGAGGAATATACATAATCTTTCTAATAATCATTTTCCTTCCTTCAACATACTTCAGCATAGGGTTTTCCTTTGGGCAACCAGTCTTGTCGCCGAGCGCTGCGCAGCGTCCGAGGGGAATTCCAATTTTCTGTCTTCTCACTCAAGCTGGAATTTAATTTTATGAATTTTGCGTGTTATTGAAGTGGAGTCAATTATTGAAGGCGTTGAATGTATTATTTGTTTGGGGGAATTAATTTTCATTTGCTATTAGGTTTTTGATTCAAAATAGACATTTCATGAGTCCTTTGTGTAAAGTTGGCCGTTCTGCAAGGAACCCTTTCTCTTCCTCTTCTTTTACTTTCTCTTCCCTTTCTCTTCCTCTTTTTTTGCACTGTGCGTGCAATTCTCTTCCTGCCGATATTCATTTTGGGAACTTTCTTGTGAGTTGTGAATACAAGTGTGCGGTAGATATTTCATTGTTCAAGTGTTGCTATTGCCTGGTAAAGGAAGTAATAATTTTTAACAATTTTCTGCATGAATGTTCAATATTTATTTTCCTGACATTAGACGACAATCAATTCAGTGCAAAATTTAATAAAACCTCCTTCTCATAATAGACGTATAATAGAATCTGAAAATAGAAATTGCTGATTTTAGTCAAAGAGATATTGAAAAACTCGCACATCAAAAAGAAAGACGTATGGATTTCCTATTCAAATAAATATGAGAGATTAGCTTTTATATACCGGTTGATCAGTTTAAAATGCAACCCATAGCAGGCAGAACGAATTGCACTGGCAACTATGAGCGCGTTGCGTTGAGCCTGGCGGTTTCAAGCAGGTAAACTGTCGGGAAGTACGCTTAATCTCTTCACCCCTAATACCCCTCCCCCGCCGAGGATAGATGGCGATCGTCGTAGCCACGAGTTCAAAGACAAGTGCCTGCTTGTTTGGCGTCGAAAGAAAATTGTATGGACAAGAACAGGGATTCCTTCGTAAATTGTTTAAAAGTGAAATAAGGTTGCCATATAAAAGTGAAAAATATACATTCAGGTAGATTTAATTAAAAAAAAAACATTGCTAGCTTTAGTCACAACAAAAATTCTCCAGAAATGTACACTTGTTTTATACTTGCTGTTTTAAATATTAATCAAGTATTAATTCCAGATTCGCTGAACAATTTTTGTTATTAATTTTATTATTATTATTATTATTATTATTATTATTATTATTATTATTATTATTGAAATAATGTTACTTTAAGAATAAAATTAGTTTTGAAGGAATGACCTCATTAGTCAGTGCAAAGTAATCACTAGTTAAATTCTCAGTGAAAGATAGTCACTGACTAACATTACATGACAGCCTTGCTCTTCATTCCAATTATCTCCAATTTAACGATAAAGATTTTGGAAAGTCCCTGCAAACAGAAATAAGAAAGCTAGTTTAGTGATCGGTAAAGAAGAAAAGAAAATTATTTATTGTGAAGAAAAATTAGTGCCGGAAACACGCGATCCTCATAAAAAATGTTCAAAATGCTCTCCACACCTACACAAACAATCATTTACTCGCTTGAGATCGTTTTCTGAAACCCCAGGTAAAGTTTCTTCGTCATTCATGTGAATCGCTTCTTCAATGTTTCTTTGCATCTCTTCGAGATTAGCAGGCGTGTTCGCATACACTTTACTTTTGAGGAATCCTTAAAGATTAAAATCTGGTGGTGACAAATTAGGCGAACAAGGGACTACAAACCTCGTGAAATTATTATATTTGCAAAAAAATGTCAGAAATAGCATTGTCGACTTGGCAGTAAGAATTGAAAGTAGGAATTTTACGTTGGTAGTGGTCTAGTTCACAGCATTGCAGACTCCGTGAACAGCGTTTCGGCGCGGAGCCTTTGCATAACATTTTATCACTCGAATTACAACAGAAAACGATTTTCCTTTCGCCCAGACACGGTAATACAACTTCTTGAATACTCAAAAATTCTTAAAGTGAGGTAAAGTTATAGTTCTTAAATAAGTGGCTTTCAGAATTTTCCCTTGTGTCAAGGGAGTAAAAAGGTAGCAGGAGTCTAGTTTTCAACACAAAACATCTTCAGATGCTTTTCCAAAAACTCAAACTATTTTGCAGCCTCAACAACTTTCAACAATAACCACATGAACTTGATCAAGTTATTGAATCGTCCAACAATTCTTCTCCTGGCCCCGACAATATTTCAAATATTCTCCTTAAAAAGCTACTCCCTAAAGGAAAATCTATTCTATTACGCATCTATTTGGAGTGAAAAGACCTTCCCAAGCACCTGGAGACTGGCTACTGTCATTCCTGTTCCTAAGTCCGGTAAAGACCCGGTTATAACTGATAACTACCATCCAATATCTCTAACATCTAATTTGTGCAAAATTCTTGAGCGGATCATCAACAATAGACTACGTTGGTTTCTGGACTCCCAACAAATTTTGACTAACAACCAGTTTGGTTTCCGTCAAGGACATTCCACACAATCTCACCTACTGAATATTGCCACATTCATCCAAGAAGCATTCATCAATCAGCAACACGTACTTGCTGTCAACTTCGACATAGAAAAGGCTTATGATATGGTCTGGACCTATAGAGTATTTAGAATTCTTTACAATATCGGTGTTTATGGAAATATGTTCGAGTTCATCCGCAATTTTACACTTAATAGACAGCTTCAAGTCAGAATTAATAACCAAATATCTCAACCTAGGATGCTTGAAAATGGTCTTCCACAAGGGTCAGTTTTGAGTGTAACACTTTTCCTTATCGCAATCAATGACGTGGATAAAGATATTGCCTTGCCTGTTACAATAAGGAAATACGCGGATGGCATCATTGTTTTATGTAAAGGCAATACTCCGCTGAATACCCATAAGTACATGCAAGAAGCTCTTGACAAACTCTCCGAATTTTCCCTGAAGTCAGGATTTAAATTCTCCACCAAAAAATCTGAACGTATCCTATTTTCAAGGAATATGCACCATACTTTGCCGCATCTCTTACTAGTTTCCCATGTCCTACCTGCGGTCCGCTGCACTAGAATCCTAGGCCTATACTTTGATAACAAATTGAGATGGAAACAACATATTCAGAAGCTGATTGACAACTATAAAAAACGGCTTAACATTCTCAAATATCTTAACCACAACAACTGGGGAGCGAATATAGACATCTTGCTTCTTACTTATAAAACAATTATCAGAAGTAAGATTGACTATGGATCTATCATTTACAACTCAGCTAGCCTAAGTGTTCTTAGCAAGTTAGACACTCTACACAATCAAGCGCTCCGCTTATGTACAGGATGCCTCCGTTCCACGCCTACTGGTAGCTTACTTACTGAAGCCAAGGAGCCATTTCTTCAATTCCGACGTCAATTGCTCGGCATGAAGTATGCAATTAAAGCTGGCTCGTCTATCAATCCAATTATAACCAACAATGTTTCACCATACCTTCGGGATCTCTTCAAGAAACATAAATCAATCATTCCCTTTTATCTAAAAATCAAGGAACCTCTCGAAATATTTAATATTCCACTCTCTCAGATTGAAAAACACCGCCCATGCAAAATTCAACCTTGGCTGTTACAAGAATTCAAAATTGACCTGTCTCTACTGAAACTTGAGAAAATTTCATCCTCAGAAGAATACAGGACATCTGTTCTCAATGTTTTTGCTGAGAAATACAAGTCACACACTGTTATCGGTATCAAGCCCATTCTCAAGACTGACGGCCCGGAAGTCAATGTGTATACCGCTGACCGCAACACATTGTATACATTCAAACCCCACGTAAGCCTAACAACTACGGGTTTATATGGAATCATGCAGGCTTTAAAACTGGTCAAAGAACTTACGCACCCCTCTTTCTCAATTGTAACTAACTCATCAAGCACTCTACTCCAGTTAAACCATAGTAAGCGCAAATTCGAAATCTTACAAACAATCACTGAACTCTACCATCAGATATCATTAACGGGAAAAGATATCTCTTTTGCCTGGATCCCCACATCCTTGGAAAACAAGGTTACTCAAGAGTTTAGCACTGCGGCTTCTTTCTTGGTAAACCTCAAACAAGACAATACAGTTCACAACCTAGTTAACACTACAACTGACATCCTAAAATTTATGAACAACAGAATGTTGACGAACTGGAATCAAGAATGGAGCAAATACATAGCCAGCCACCTCCATAAAACGCTATCAGATTTCTTCTCAGTGTATGTAGATAAACAAATGGCTAGGCGAGAACAAGTAGTGCTATCCAGACTTCGCTCCGGACATACTAATATAACACACGCACACCTGTTTCACAAACTACCCGCGCCCCTCTGAGGTTGAACTAACGGTTTCTAATATTTTGAACGTTTGCCCTAAGTTCTAGGAAGAAAGAGATGGCATATCACCGGAGCAACAATTCGAAGCAGTTGTATATTCCAAGTCCTATCAACAGGAAATCATAAGATTTTGCCAGAACATTAATATATTTAATAAAATATAAGTGACTTCCTGTACATATTATCATACCATCCAAGTTTTGTACTATTAAAATAACCCCCTTTCTATTGTAAACTTTGTCCTATGTATATATAATGTAAAATCAAATATAAATTTGTAAAATACTGAAAAGTCGCTAAGAACCTTAGGTTGATGCGACTATAATAAACAAAAAAAAAAACAACAAAACTTTCAACCCCAATTTAACCAGAATTTAATATAATTTAACTATTAATTTTAAATGTATTACATTGTTATAGATGTATGGCTATTTAAAAATATATATCTCGAACTTTTTTATCATATTTTTAAAAAATGTATGCAGTTTCCTGTGCTGAATTCAAATTTTGATGGTCGAATTTCAATAATCAAGTCACGATCTTAAAACATTTACTTTTATCCTCAATGTTGTTTAATGTTAGCATTGTTTGTGAAACGTATTTTCAATATCTTTTGCTTGACAAGTTTTAAAGAACATTTCATGCTATTTCTTGCAACACAATTGGGACAGGACTTGATAGCCCTGGTGCAGAAGATATAGTTGTTTATATTATTGAAAACACGTGGAAAATCTACGTACGTTTTCACGTAAAACATCTGAGAATGACAGGAAAAGTTTAGACGAGTGAATTGCGAAGTTGGACGGAACCAGCAAACCTACTATTGACTTGAAATAACCATCTAACTTTTCAAGCTTCAGAGCAGAAATCCACTTTTGTTTTGTTTGTTCCCATGATGCTATAATTTTACATTCCATATTTTGGGGAACAGTACGGCATCTAAAAATGCTTAATCTGTCTCTCCTGTTCCCTTTTGCCCCAGACCATTTTTGGACACAACTTCGTTATCGTGGAAATACATTATTTTAGAGAAAAATGAACATTTCATTGCAAGAAAGTGTACCTAAACAAAACAAAAGTGCCTATAACGAGGCAAAGGAAAACAGCCAACGAAGAATGATAACTATGTTTTAAAAAAATCGACACGCGTCGTATTTCATCCATAAGCTCACAGGTTCTAGCAGTCTGCCGCCTGCCACTCCACGTGGCTTTTAGTAGTTCGGGGGGCAGCACCGTCGCCTCTGTAACTGCAAGCGGCAGGCTGCTACAAGCCGTGGATAAAACACGGCATTAGTGTCGATTTTCTTTTAAAACGTTGAGATCATTTTTCGTAGGAGGTTTTCCTCTGCCTTTAATGGTTTCAAAAGGTTTTGGTTTTGTTTAGGTACACTTATTCGCAGTGGGATGCTCTTTTTCTCTAAAATTAAATTATATTTTCACGATAACCAAGGTGTGCCTGATAGTGAACTGGGGCAAAAAAGTATGCTTTTTAGATTCCCTACTATTCCCCAAAATCAGGAATGTAAATTTATCGCACCCTCGGAACAAAGAGGAAAAAAATTGATTTCTACTTTGACGCAAGTAAAGTTAGATGGTTATTTCAAATCAATATTAGGTTACAGGTTCCGCCCATCTTCGTAATTCATGTCTAAACTGTTCATGTCATTCTCAGGTGTTTCACGTGAAAACGTATGTAGATTTTCAACATTTTTGCAGTAATATATACAACCCTTTAAAGGACATAACTCTCGATAAATAAGTTCGTCATTTACATTCATTGCCCGAACGTGTTGTACAAACGGCATCATAATATGTATGAGCTGAGTGCGTTAAATTTGAGGGTGTTGCAAAAGCAATATTCGTTAGGGCGGGATCTCCCTCTACAGTATTTCCCGATCCATTAATGGACACAATTCTTAAAATTGTTTAAGAACATTTTACCTTAATTTTCGAATGTATTTTAAAATATTTGGATTTTTATCGAATAATTATAAGCATAAAAACTGAAAATCATTAATAAAGAAAGAATGATACGAAAAATTCTCCTTTCCATTCCAAGAAACTGATAATAAACTTTTCTCGGACGCGCCACCCACGACTGACAGCACGCCCTGCACATGTATTCGGCAACGGGCTTCCCTGATTGGCTAGCGCGCGCCGAGCGGGAAACCGCGCGAAATTCGTTTATATTCTCTTATTACGGAAGTGTTGTAGGTTCGTTTTAAGTGCTGTTTTGTCACTTTGTAAACTGTACATATATTGTTCATTTTATTACTATTTATAGATATATGTTTTATTCCGTTTCTCTGTTATTCGTATTTTGTTATTCAGTTTTATTTTACATAATCTTTCATTATCACGTAGATGAATCAAGGATTTTTATTCTGTTCATGTCTCAATATTTGTAATGAACCATTAAAAAATTAGTTTTGGAAGGAAAGGAAGGAAAATGTGGAAAAAACAAAGGAGGCCGAAGGTGTTGATGGAAATTGAAAGTTTTTTCAGTATTATTTCCAATGAATTATTTTCACTGAATTAAAAATAACTTACGTTGCAATTTGAAAATGTTATTCAAATTCCTACTCGACTTCACGATTTTGTAGTCTTAAAAATTGTGATCTTATTGAAGGTAATTTTATTTATTTCTGGAGGATAAATAAGTTTTAATAATAAGAGTAGTTGATTTTCTTATTCCTCAATAGTATTTGCCAACAACTCAATTTTAACTCTTTTTAATAGCATCCACATGAATTTGAACGCTTTTATTGAGGACATTTTTTATAATAGTTTTCATGTCTGAAATTAAACACAATGACAAACTATGAGTCTTCACATTGGCCTGACCGAGGCCGAGGCCGAGGCCTAGCCGTAGTTAATCATGCAAGTATAGATCTTTCTGTTGGATTTGTACGACCACTGATATAATCTTCTTCACAAATATCTTCTTCTAATTCAAGAAGGGTCCGGAGATATTTGCATGAATCTGTAGTACTCGTTTCCATTTTAAAATATTGAAGGAATGCTTCCCTTCTCGCCTTATTAGCTAGCAGGAACCGCAATGTTTCAGCTGTTCTTACAATATGGTTATGACTTTTCTTTATTGTTATAACCCCGCACAATCCTTTCTGAAAATAAAAATAAGTTATTTAATAATTAAATAACAATTTTAGTTAAAATGAAAATTTCTGTCAATTCAAAGAGATAAACCAAAGAAGTTATAATGCTCACAATTGAATGAGTCAACCTTTTCGGATTTACTGATCATTATCAATAAAGTCTATTGAGACAATAAATCATGATAAATTTTTTAAATTGTATGTATTTAAATAACATTATTATTATTATTATTATTATTATTATTATTATTATTATTATTATTATTATTATTATTATTCTGAAACCACTATATTTCCTAACTTTCCTAATTTTTTCGTTAAATTGGAACCCATTTCCTTTCCATCAGTAATTGTGACAGGTGCATTAAGACAGATGACAATTTCTTATGTCTCAAAATAATAAAATAATATAATATTAATGTAGGATAATGTATAATTTTCAGCATTAAAATTAATAGTATTACAGTAAATTTAATAGCATTCTTATGTTTTTAATTATACGTTATAAGAAGCCATAGAAGGTGTATTACTAAAATGTTAATATTTAGTATTAATTGTTTAATGAATAGGTACCTAAATGTAACAGTTAACCATTTTTTATCTTTATTGATTTCTACTAATTTTGGGTATTTACTTATGATTTTCTACTTAATTATTTATAAGTATTGCACAATTGTTAAAATAGAATTTTTGAAGGAAAACTTGTTTATTAATATTTTTATTTATATGCGTCAATTGTATATTTCTTAAAGGGTTTAATTTGCTGGGCAGAAGAAAGATACATTTTCGTGAACTCAATTTTCTTGCACTGGACTGAAAAAAAGCACCGATCATGTTTGGGGATATGTAAATGGTCCGTCGAACTCTCTGTTTCATTCTTTGATTAGCTCGAAGAGTTGGTTGTTACTCCGGATGTTTGGAATCTGAAACGCCTGATAGCGCGTCACAACGTGGGAGAAATTTCTACGAATACAGTGGGCCTAAAACGTCTACGCACGTGCGGTTTGATTCCAAGTATGTTTTGTGCCTAAACTGCCAAAACAAGTTTCAGAAAAACTAAACTGAATTTCTCTACGGGCCGAGGCAAACAGTGACAACAATCACAAATAGACAAAATTTTTAATGAATTGTCCTTTCATTGTTCCTTGGAGGAAAGCTGATATCTGTTTTACTACAACTGTTTTAACTCGAAATTAATGTTCATGTCTTCACTAATACTATGTGAGGCAAAGCTTTGTTTTGAAGCCGTATCAAAACGTGTGTACACAAATTTTAAAAAATATAAACAAACTGACAACCCTACGCACATTAATAAAAGCATTTTTTCTTCTTGTGACTGCAGTGTTAAGTTTTATTTTTACAATGTAGCTGGACAGCCAGCATGTTTGGAAACCATCTATTTTCCTCTACTACTTTTCTGTAATAACATACACTTTTCTGAAAGTGAAAGGACAATGCTTATTATCTCTATAATAAAATTTAAAAAAAAGTTATTTCTGTCAACGTACAAACAAACAAATCGTTCTCCTGTAGGTTTTGATAACCTGACATTCTATTTCGTTTTGGCTATCTTCGAGTATTCCTCTACTCAATTGTTAATGTCTTCAATTGAACTTTTGCACTTCTTATGACAGCATCCTCAGTATCCTTTACAACTTCATAGCTGCGATTAGCTTGGAAAGAAATATAATTTAGTTTCCTTGCTCGCATTTTATCATAAAAAGCCAAAATATACACGATGCAAGATAAAACACGTTGGATTCTTAGTTCCCATAATGATAAAGGTTAATATCATAGTTGTTTACAGAGAAAAACGTAGAGTTGATGGCTTTGCCTACGACTACAGTACCCGACTCTAGGTGCACTTACGCTCGCTGTGGCTCTGCAGGACTCTGTAAAAAGGGAACATACGAATTTCGCGCGGTCTCGCGCTCCGCGCCTGCTAGCCAATCAGGGAAGCCCGGTGCCGAATACATGTGCAGTTTGCTTATATGCCGCCCTGGGCGCGAGGCATGCAATCTCTCCGAAATGGAGCCGAGATCAGCATGACATCCGTTCCCAGCGGCAGGTCGGTTGGCGCTGCACGTCCGCCGTATCATATTCCTTTCAATGTACGCAACGACTGATAGTGGATGGGGAGACGGTTTTTATGCGATGAAGGGGCACGCTGTTTACTTTGCTACAGACTTACAATCTGACCAGAGAGTTTGCGAAGAAAATTAATATTTATATATTAATAACTGATCTTCAAAGAAATGCTTTAATTTCTTATTTATTGCTTTTTATTACTTTTGACCTTGACCCTTCTGACGTCTTCATGTGAAATTTTAATTAGGCTACATTCGGAACGAGATATTTGTATTCAATTTTATCTCTCTATCCAAAAATGAGGAAATGGTAATTTTACATTGTTTACTTGAGTTGATCATCCAATCGCCGATTTTTCAGGTGCACAAATTTCTCCATCAATCATTGAAGTTACTAGTTTCACGGTTAAGTTGCTTCTCTACAAGTATTTGACAGTATTGTGAGGGCCCGCGATCGCTCGGTTGTCTTTGAATTTATATGAGAGGGTTTCTATGATTGGTTTAACGTAAGTATTGTAAATGTATAATTTAGTCTTTGTTTGGGTGTGAGGGTGCATCAGTACGGATTGTCGTCTATTGGCTTTTTGTGTTTATAGTCAATGTGTTTGTTCCACGTCAGTCTGCAGTCGAGCGTGATTCCGAGATATTGTAGCGTCGTGTCGCTAAAACCAACGTGGGCACGCAGCGTGGTGCCCACCGAATGCAGAGACAATGGCAGAAGCTATGACGCACAAGTTTTTTCCGACGGGGTGTGCGGGCGTAGGGCGGAGGCAATGGAGGCGGCGGGCAGGGTCGCGAGGGCTATTTAAAGGCTGTGGAACAATAGCTCTTCCTTCTTTGAGACAGCGGCATCGGCAGCGTAGGTCGTCGGTGAGAGGTGCGTGCGTGCGTGCGCGCTGGAAGGAGCCGGCAGTTATTGTCATGACTAGTGAGACATGTAGTCGGTCTCAGGGCAAGCGGTACTACGCACGGCGAAACATTAGGTAGTATGTTCGGTGTGGTAGCTGTTGTAAATATCTCTCCTAGCAGTGGGGTCTATTTACTTAGTTAATTTATAAAGTGCATAGGTTATTTGTGACTACTGTCTAAATTGTCAATAAACCTGCTGTTATTACAACCCACTCTCGTCTGTGTACTGATTACACCGGTATGACGCCACAGACGAAGGAGTGATTAAATAGTGGCAGCGGATTAAGTGAACCCGGCAAGCATTGCGATTAAAATGGTGGCAGCGGATTAAGAGAACCCTGTAAGCATTGCTGTGGGCGTTGTTGCAGTAGGTATTGCTTAAAATTGTGGCAGCGGATTAAGAGAACCCGGTAAGCATTGCTGTGGGCGTTGTTGCAGTATTATTATTGATTAAAAGGGTGGCAGCGGATTATGAGAATCCGGGGCTTGAGCAAGCCAAGTGTAGCATTGTAGGCACCGAGTAAGGGAACGGGGCCGAGATAATCCAAGCGTGTATGCTTTACCTAGCATCACGTGGTGCGGCATTTTAGTACGAGTTGTTAGGAACGGAGTGACAGTTAATAGCAACCGATAGCAACTCGGAGTGATTAAAATACTGCGGACGGAGCGACGCTTCAAGAAAGATGTAGAAGGAAGTCGTACTGGACCGGTACGAGCACGCACGAGGACTACGCAGGAGCACTAGAAGGACAGAAGCAGCCGGCAGACAACGCACGGGGTAAGTACGTTTTTCTGTGGGGCACGGCACTGGTTGGAGCTATGGCGTACTTAACTAGATTTAAAAAAGAAGGGATGATCAGAATTGCTAATGATTTGGGTATTGCATTAGACGGGACTGAAACCGTGATTAAATTAAAAGGTTTGAAAACCAGCCATGCGGATTATGAGCAGGAATTTATTGAGGGTTTGGGCGAACAGCATCGCAAGGATATCGAGGAAGAGAGGACGAGGGTAGAACGGGAGAAGGATAGGGAATTAGAACGATTAAGAATTGAAGGGGATATTGAAAGAGCGCGCGTAGGAGGGAGCGCGGAAGCACGTGGCGAGGCACGCGTTGAATCGCATCGGGAAAATATTAAAATAGGGCAGATTATAGGCCGATTTCGTGGTGAGCAGGACGATATCACGACATATTTAAGTGCCTATGAAAGTCAGTGCAGACAGCTGAGAGTACCCGAAAGCGAATGGGCTGTTCATTTAATTGGATTGTTGCCGTATAATGTGAACAATTGGATTACGTTAGACGAACAGGAGGACGATTGGACTTATGAGGCATTAAAGTCGAAATTATTAGAGTTGTATAGATTTGATGCGGAAAAATTTCGTCAGCTGTTTGTTAAACACAGCAAAAGTAATTCTTCCACATGGGGCATATTTGCTCGAGAATTATTAAATTACGCGAGAGAATGGGTGTCCGGGTTAAGCGTACACACGTTCGAGGAGTTATTAAATCTGATTGTTACGGATCAGATGAAGCGGAAGGTTTCATGGGAAATGCGTGATCATTTTATTGATTCGTGGGCGGAATTTATCAATCCTTTAGAATTCGCGAAGAAACTAGACGCCTACGAAAATCACATGCAAGGGTGGAAAAAGTCAGGATCTTTCCAGACCAAACAGAAAGAGCCGGTAGAAACTAAGGTCACAGCAGGGCCGGAGAAAGCAATTCCGAGTACGAGCGAGAAGGACAAGGTTGCGGCGCGGACTGAATTCGAGAAGCGGTTTGTTAGGAAATGCTTTGTATGTCAGTCGCCACAACATTTGGCTAGGCAGTGTCCTAATAAGAAGATTGAATCTGCGAATCACGTGTGTGAGCCTGAAGCGAGTGAATTGTTTCGAGAACATACATTCGTCAGAAAAATTAACGGACGTAACTCCTTGATTCTTCGTGATACTGCGACTAGTTTCGATTTGGTTAGCGAGAATTTAGTAGACGTAGCAGATTTAACTGGAGAATCGATTTGGATTAGTCAACATTTGGAGGAATTTCCTGAGAACTTACGTGTGGCGCAAATAGACTTAGAAATGCCGAGCGGGCGTGTAATTACGCAGGCTGCTGTTGTACCTAAGGAATGTGAATTACCGTATTACATTCTCAGCAATCGATCTATGTTGCTATTACAAGAGGTTAAAGAGGGCTTTGTAGAACCGCAAGAAATTAATTTAGTGGTTACCAGAGCGGCAAAGACTGATCAGGCGGGGCCGGGAAATTCAGTAGAATCGGTCTTACTGCCGGTGGAAACGGAGGTGAGTGAAAGTATTGTGGAGGTAGAGGAAAACACAGGGGCGATAGGGACTGGGATTGAAAACGAAGCGGAACTCTCGGGTGAAATTAAGAATTTGTTGCGAGTAGACGCGAAGCAATTTCGTACGGCGCAGCAAGAAGACGAGGAGATCAGGAAGATTTATGAGTCGCTTAAAACTGTAAACCGAGAATTAGGAAAAGAATATTATTTTGTTAGAAATTATATTCTCTTCAAGAATCGGCAAAGTAAGAAAGGAGAAAATTTCGAAATGTTAGTTGTGCCAAAGGTCTATCGCGGAGAAATCTTACGGATTTGTCACGAAACGGCCTCGAGTCATTTAGGTTGTTCGAAGTCAAAAGCGTGCATCTCGCGATATTTCTACTGGCCTAACTGTTTCCAGGAAATGGAGAGATTTGTTAAAACATGTAACAGTTGCCAGATGGTAGGTCATGGTGGGGATAAGAGAAAAGCACCTTTAGTTATTGTGCCTACAATTAGTGAAGTGTTCTCTAAACTAAACATTGACACAGTAGGGCCGTTTACGCAAAGTAGTTCTGGGGCGAAACACATCTTAACAGCGATTTGTGTAGCTTCACGGTACCCCGAGGCCATTCCTATAAAGGATTTGCAGACGACCACTATCATAGAGGCTCTATTAGAATTGTTTAGCAGGACCGGATTTCCGCGTGAAATTCAAACGGATCAGGGAACATGTTTTACGAGCAACCTGATGGTAGAATTCGCAGAAAAATTTGGAATTAGATTAGTACATAGCTCGTCGTATCACCCGCAAAGTAATTCGGTAGAGAGAATACACCGGACGATGAATAGATTATTCAAAGTTCTATGTTTAGAGGCAGGAGGTGACTGGGAGACGAATCTTCCGGCAATATTGTTTGCTATGAGAACGTCGGTTCACGAGTCTTTAGGGTATACGCCAGCAGAGTTAGTATTTGGGAAAAATTTGAGGACACCGGTGACACTTTTGTACGAAAATATTGTTGAAAATGAACCAGAGAGTAATTCCGTGACTGAGTATGTGTTTGAACTAATGAATAAGCTGAAGCATATTAGGGAAACAGCGCATCAAAGATTAGAGGGCGAACAACAGAAAAGAAATGTTGCGTATGACAAGAAGGCAGTTGTGAGAAATTTTAGTGTAGGCGACAAAGTATTGATCTTTGCTCCTAATAGAACAAAAAACTGTCAGTTCAGTGGATGGGACCGGGAGAAGTCACAGAAAAGGTTTCCGATGTAAATTATATGGTAAGATTACCAAATAAGAGTTCCGGGAAAGTTCATCATGTGAATATGATGAAACCGTATCATCAAAGGACGGAATACGTAAATTTTGTTGCGGAGAGTAGAAATGAAGGTGAGGTAACGGATGACGCGATCGATAAGTATGCGCTAGAAGCGGGCGACTTCGATGTCGAGTCAATGCAGGTAGGTACGGAAGCTACACCGGAAATGCATGATAAACTAAAAGCATTAATTGTTGAATACAGGGACATTTTTCTGATAAGCCAGGTTTGACTGAGAAGGTAGAAATGGAGATCGAACTGATTCACAATACGGCGAAGGTTAGGAGTGCGCCTTATCGCACGTCTATGAGACAGAGTAAGATTTTACAAGAGGAGATTGCTAAAATGTTAAAGGACGGAATCATTGAAAGCTCGGATTCTGATTTCGCGTCGCCCATGATTTTAGTAGAGGCTCCAGGCAAGAATCCCAGGCCATGTATCGATTATCGCAGGTTGAATAAAATTATTAAAACCGAATATTTTCCACTGCCTAGTCTAGACGAGAGAATCGAAACGGTAGCAGCTGCGAAAATAATATCAACTTGTGATTTGAGCAAAGGCTTTTGGCAAGTTAGGATGACGGAAAGAGCGCAGAGATATGCCACTTTCTGCACAAATTTCGGAAGTTACAAACCACTACGTATGCCTTTTGGGATTAAGAATGCACCTTATGCGTGTAGTAAATTAATGGCGGCATTACTTCAGGATTGTTCGGAATTTGCTATTCCTTATATGGATGATATCGCAATCTTCAGTGATGATTGGTCGGATCACCTGCGTCATTTACGCAAGGTATTTCAAATATTAAGAGAGGCGAAACTTCACGTTCAGCCAGCGAAATGTAAGTTTGCTCGCAGAACCGTAATGTTTTTGGGCTACGAAATTGGCAGCGGTCTTATGAAGCCGAACGAGGTAAAAGTATGCGCGATTAAGGAATATCCGAGACCGAATACTAAAAAGGAAATTAGAAAATTTCTAGGATTAATTTCCTATTACAGGCGTTTTGTGCCGAGATTTTCGGAGAAGGCTGCGCCTCTCACAGATTTGTTAAGGGGAAGTACACGACAAGGGAAAATAGCATGGTCGCAAGAGTGTGAGAAGGCATTTGTAGAACTGTGGGAAGCTCTGTGCGGTGAACCGGTCATTCATGCGCCTGATTTCAGCAGGGAATTTTTAATGCAGTGCGATGCGTCCGACAGAGGGGCGGGGATTGTACTCTCTCAGTTAGATGAGGAAGGGAATGAAAATCCCGAGTTATTTCTTAGTGAGAAGTTTTCTCCTTTGGAGATGAAATTTTGTGTGACAGAGAAAGAATGTGCGACGATTGTTTGGGGGCTACAGCGATTAAAGCATTATTTAGATGGGAATGTCTGCCTAAAGGTAGAAACTGACCATAACCCTCTGGTTTGGTTGCAACAATGCTCCGGGAATAATCCCAGATTGATGCGATGGTCATTGGCAATTCAGCATCTGAATATTAAGATTAAACATCGGAAGGGTAGTCAGAATGTGAACGCTGACATTCTTAGCCGTATGTACGAGCTCCAGGCAGTGTCGGATTTTGCAGAGACGTACGTCCCTCGGCAACGCGTGTGATGTGAGTGCGCGACAAGAAAGTGCCGACACAGTTCATAAGAGTGAAACTGTTTCTGTAAAGCAAGTGTCTCAAGACAAAACACACGAGACAGCATCAGTGACATAGTGTTGTTGTGCGAGAAAGTGAAAAGAAGGAGTGAAGCAAAACGGACTTGCAGGAAATCAACTAAATTCATGAACTTTTGCATAATTATATTCACGCAAAAGATAAAGATAAATTGTATATTATTAAATTTTGAATGTGTAAAGCAAATAGTAAGTTTATGTATGTGTAATGGATATAGACTCACAGAAGAATTGAAAACTGTATATAGTCGTGATGTGACGCAAGTCAAGGTGTGCATGCATGTAAATTTGGTGTAAAGGTAATATTGCAGATTTGTTTACGACATATTTGAAAAGGTTATATTGCAGATTTGTTTATGTCATATTTGGAAGAGTTACATGGTGGATTTGTTTGTTGTAATATTTTGGAAGGGCGTAGAAAAATTCTTGGCTACCACATCATAGCGTTAGGAAATATGGGTAATAGATGATTTTTGTTATTGAACTGATATAAGGAATAGAATGGTAGGCTAGTAGGGTTGGAAAAAGGTAATGCATTTGATGTAATTAGTTAGGTTAGGCGCAGTTGTTTAAAATGTGAGCCAACTGGCCTAGGGCATTAAATTTTGGGGAATTTTGTTCTGTGTTGTTGCAACTGCGAAAAAATTCCTGGGGGGGTATATAGGAGTTTGTAGCGTCGTGTCGCTAAAACCAACGTGGGCACGCAGCGTGGTGCCCACCGGATGCAGAGACAATGGCAGAAGCTATGACGCACGGGTTTTTTCCGACGGGGTGTGCGGGCATTAGGGCGGAGGCAATGGAGGCGGCGGGCAGCGTCGCGAGGGCTATTTAAGGGCTATGGAACAATAGCGGCGACATATGGTGTAACGGTTAGCGTATCGGACTGTTATACCCAAGTTTGCGGGTTCGAACCCGATCGAAGCCGTGGATTTTTAAGGGCGAAAAAATCCTTCGTACGCCTTCCTTCGGAGGGGAAGTAAAGCCGGCTGTCCCATGTTAGTAGATTTACTGCATGTAAAAGATCCTCAAGCCTAAATGACGCCTCTGAGCTAAATTCAAATCGCCTGTTTCGTCGCCCAAGTAATACCTTCTTTCTCCCATGGTTGGTGAAAGGAGCGTAGCGGAATTTGCGTGGTCAGACGGAAGAGCAGGCCTCATGGCCTGAGTCTCGCCACGTAAAATAAAAGGCAATTTAATTCAATATTTATTTATTTATTTATTTTACGTCAAAAAAAAACAGTTAGAAACTGCGTATGACGTGCTATGGGGAAAAGTGAATTGTGTGCACATTTTCAAAATTCTGTGATCCCTACACTAAGTCATATACTACTTAAATTTTGAATTTTTGAAAGGGAGGAAAAAAACTCCCATGTAATAAAATCTATTTTCAAGGATAAACAAGCAATAAATTTTGAATTTTGAAAGGGAGAAAAAAACAAAAAAACTCCCATGTAAAAAAAATCTATTTTCAAGGGTAAATAAGCAATAGATTTTGAATTTTGAAAGGGAGAAAAAAACAACAAAAAAACTCCCATGTAATAAAATCTATTTTCAAACATAAATAAGCAATAAATTTTGGCTCTTATTACTTCCTGCCGCGACAACGTGGAAACGATAATTTGAATAATTGTATTTCCCACTGAATTCTAGAAGACGTGCACAGAAAATGAAGTTACATTAATGTCCAGAAGCAAAACAAGGGGCCATCTCAGCATTTGCTCAATGGATCAGGGAAGCTGGACGAAAAACCTGATCGAGATGGGGGTCATTGACCCGGAAGCTGTGTTACAATAGTTGTTACAGGTTGTTTATACTCATTTATACAGTCCAAATGGTAATTAATGCATTATGTATCATTGTTAAAAATAATGTTACTTTTCTTGTGATGCTCAGTATAGTCTCTAATTGTATAGAAACAGTTATGCAGCAGAAACGATTTCACTTGGGATTTAAGCTTTTCTATTGAATTTAATCGTTTAATGTCATCTGGCAAAGTGTTGTAAAATAATGTACATATATTGTATGTGAATTTTTTGTAATGAGCTGTTGATACTGTCACCTGATGAATATGATTTCTACGTCGAGTGTTATAGTAATAGACTTCGGCATTTTCTGAAAATATATTCCCGCCCTTGAGCAAGTCATTTTTTACAAAAACCACTGATTCGTAAATAAAAAGACACAGTAATGGTAGAATTCCTAGATTAATGAAGAGAGGCTTACATGAATCACGTGGGTGGGATTTGATTATTATTCGTACAATTCGTTTTTGTAATCTAAAAGTCTGGGAGCTATAAGATGTATTTCCCCAGAATATTATGCCATATCTCAGGCGGGAATGAACATTCGCGAAGTATACACAACGAGCAGAATGAAGGCTGACTGAATTTGCAAGAATTCTGAACGCGTAGCATGATGAACTTAATTTTGTGTTCAATTCATTTAAATGGACGTTCCATTTAAGGTTTGACTGAATTGAGAGACCTAAAAATTTTGTTGCCTTAACATCAGTCAATGGTACACTGTTCATTTTCAATGGAGCACAGAATTGTTTATTTGATATGGAAAACTGAATTAAAACCGTTTTCTTTTCGTTTACTATTAATTTGTTATTTCGGAACCAATTTGAAACATCTGATATTGTATTATTTACGGTTTCTTTATTGCAAAGGATGTTCGTATCATCCGCAAAGAGAACCGTTCTTCCGTTTCGAATCGTCGAGGGCATATCGTTTACGTAAAGTAGGAACAGAATAGGGCCTAAAATCGATCCTTGAGGAACTCCACATGGAATGGGCAAAGAGTGAGAAAGGTGCGTACGTAATGTTCCATCATTCCAGTAAGGTATTTCAACTCTCTGAGATCGTTGTTTAAGGTACGAACATAACCAATCTAGCGCAATACCACGAATTCCATATTAAGGTAATTTGGAAAGTAAAATGTCATGATCAATGACGTCAAAAGCTTTTGAGAGATCTAAAAATAATCCAATAGGTGCCTCGTTTTGATCCAATGATGAGGCGACATCTTTAAGAAAAGAAAATATAGCTGTTTCCGTTGATTTTGATTTTCTAAATCCATGTTGGCAATCTGAAAGCGCGTCGTATTTAGTGAGAAAGGTTTCCATTCGTACGTAAAAAAGTCTCTCTAATATTTTTGAAAAAACTGATAGAAGAGAAATGGGCCGATAATTTTGAATTTCATTTTTGTTGCCTTTTTGAAAAGCGGCTTAATTTTAGCTGTTTTGAAAATATCTGGAAACGTTCCAGTGCATAAAGATGCATTAAATATGTGAGTTAACGGGTGAATAATGGCATACGCACAAGTCTTTAACAAAGAATCCGGGAATTCATCTAAACCGGACGAATATTTATTTTTTTAGTTTACCGATTATTTTGAGAATTTCATAGGAAGAAGTTTCGGAAACGAACATTGTGTCTATAATTTTGGGTGAACTGTCTGGTTTTGAATTTTGTGGCTGAAGACCCTTAGTGAGATCGGCAGCAATTCTCGAAAAGTATTGGTTAAAGAGATTAGCCACTGTTGCCGGATCGTTCACATTTATATCGTTATATTTTAAAACAACATTCTCTGCGGGTTTTCTAGTTGATTTGGTAGTATTTTTTATTATATTCCACATTGCTTTTGTTTTATTATTTGAGTTCAAAATATCCTGATCGTTTTTCATGATTTTAGCCTACCTTATGACTTTTCGTAACAATGTTTTGTATTTTTTAAAGTAGATAAGGAAATCTTGAGATACGTCATGACGTTTAGAAATAAAGTAGAGAGTACGTTTATTTTTACACGATGTTCTAATTCCTTTTGTGATCCAAGTATTACTTTTTCGAGAAATGTTTAATTTTCTCTTTTTAATAGGAAAGTATGCGTTAAAGAGAAATGAAAGCTTTGAGAAAAATAAATTATATTTTTCATTTGTGTCAATAGCGTTATAAGCCGCATCGCCCTTCCTTCTTTGAGACAGCGGCATCGGCAGCGTAGGTCGTCCGTGAGAGGTGCGTGCGTGCGCGCTGGAAGGAGCCGGCAGTTATTGTCGTGACTAGTGAGACATGTAGTCGGTCACAGGGCAGGCGGTACTACGCACGGCGAAACATTAGGTAGTATCTTCGGTGTGGTAGCCGTTGTAAATATCTCTCCTAGCAGTGGGGTCTATTTAGTTTGTTAATTGTATACAGTGCATTGGTTATTTGTGACTACGGTCTAAATGGTAAATAAACCTGCTGTTATTTAATAACTCCCACTCTCGTCTGTGTACTGATTACACCCGTATGACGCCACAATATTTAGTGTCATATGTCCAGTTAATGGTGGTATTGTCAATAGAAAGTGGGGGTGGTGTCGGGTGGGATTTGTAGGCGTTTCCTCTATTGAAAAGTATGGCAGTACTCTTAGTTGGATTTAGTTTCAAGTTGTTTTCATTTGTCCATGTTGTAATTTTGTCTAAGTCTCGTTGTAGTAGTTGAACAGAGTGAGGTAGTTTTCGTTTTGTCACTGTCAGTGCAGTATCGTCAGCGTGAATGTAGTCTTCTGTTAAAGCTGAAGTGGGTAGGTCGTTAGGGAGGTCAGGTCCGTCGAAGAGTGAGAAGAGGATGGGGGAGAGAACGGCTCCTTGAGGGACGCCGGCATGAATTGTCCTGTTAGAGGAAGAGGAGCGAAGGTGTTCGACGTAAAAAGGGTGATCAGTCAAGTAGTTAGTAAGTATTGGTAGAAGAAAGCGTGGGATGTAATGGGTGATTTTGTAAACGAGAGTGCGATGGTATATAGTATCGAAAGCCGTGGTGAAGTCGAGAAAAATGGCGGGTACTGGTTATCGGTCTCTCTCCTGTAGTCGTGTTGCAATGTCAGCAGTGAGGCGTAGCGTTTGTAGTGCAGTCGATCTGTCTGCTCGAAAGACAAATTGCGTCGGTCGGAGTCGTTCGTTTAGTATTGGGTCTAGTTTGCTGAGGATGATGCGTTCAAGAATTTTTCCTAAAATGGGGAGGAGGCTGATTAGTCGGTAGTAGTCAGGGTCGTTAAGTGGTTTGCTGGGTTTGGGGATCATTTTAATTTTTGCTATTGTCCAAGAGGTGGGGAAGTATGAATGTTTGATGTAGGCGTTGTAAAGTTTGGTGATGAACTCAATCGCGATTTTCGTCAGTCGTTTTAGTGCAATAGCTTTAACTCCATCGGGCCCGGTTGATTTAGTTTCGTCGAGTTTTTGTAGTTTGTCCGTTACGTCTTTGGTCGATATAGTCCATGGTGTTTGTAAATGTTGGGGAAGGCTAGGTGTTTTTAGATAATAGTAGATAGTGGAAGTAGAGAGGGGTGTGTCAGGGGCGGTGAATCGAGTCTGAAGTTTGTCAGCGAAAAGTTCTATCGTGGTCTGTGGGTCGTTGGGTTTAGTTCCGTCAGGTTGATTTAGAGGGGAGATATTGTGAGTAGTCTTTAGATTTTTAATTAGAGTCCAAATTTTGCTGGGGTGCTTAGTGAGGTTTTTGATTGTGTCTGTCCATTTTTGTTGTTCATAGTTTTGTAATTCGTCTCGTAGCTTTTGTTTGTAATGTAAGTAGGTCATTTTGTCTTGTGTTTTGTAAAAAGTCTTTTGTGTCTTACGTTTGAGTCGGAGTATTTGTAGTAGGTTGTTAGGTAGACGAGCGGGAGAATTGGTTGTGTAGGTGGAGGCTTTTCGGAGCGATCGGTTGATTTGAAGTGAGAGGTGTTTTATGGCTGAGTCTATGTGAGGGGATTGGAGAGAATTTGGAGGTTTAACTTTTTTCGAAATGAGATGTTTAAATTTGGGCCAGTCGGTGGAGAAACTTTTAGAGAAAATGTTAGTTTTGAAGGAAGTGGCGTCTGTGGTGAAGAGGATTGGGAGGTGATCTGAGGTTAGTTCTGGTTTTGGATGGGGCGTACTGATTGTAATGTTGAAGGAATGAAGTGCAAAAGGGAGGCGGGGGAATTTGTACATAGATATAAGCTATTAAAAGGGGACCGTGAGGAGTGGCGATTTGGATTATGGTATTTTCTAAGTGAGTAGTGGGGACGGGGGGAAGTTGGGTGTGTGGGATGTTTTTCCTGACGCAAATTGCAGTTCCGCCTCATTTGTTAGTTCGGTCAGTCCTGTAAGTAATGTAGTTAGGTATGGTGAAAGGTTAAGAGGGTGTCAAGTGCGTCTCTTGTATTAGTAGTATTTCGATGGAGTAGTCTGTCAAGTATTGTTTTATTTCAGTCAGCTTTCGAGCAAGTCCGCCATTGGCGTTCCTGGAGAAGATATTAGTCTGTGTCTGGTGAATTTAGATGAGGTCTCTTACTTTCGTGAAAATGGTAATGATTTTAGTCATGTTGGCAGTCGGTTCTTTCCAGATGGTGATGATTTCTTTTATGGTGGCGATAAGTTTTTGTAGATTACAGGATTTTAGTAGTGAGAACAGTTCTTTTAAGTCAGGGAGGGTTGATGTGGGGGCGGGTGTCGAGCTCTTAGTCTTGTCTGAGTAGGATTGTCTTTGGTTGTTTGTAGAGTTGGAAGTAGAAGGTTATCCATGTTTGGAGGTGTCAGTAGGTGGTAGTGGAGGAAATACAGTCAGAGAAAGTTATCAAGGGGTTTTGTTTAGATTGGTTTTGTCTAGTCTCTTGTTTGGTCTTTTATTTGTCTTCTTTAGCTTTTAAGTTGTATGGGCAGTCTTAGAAGTAAGAAGGGTGGGGTTGTTGGCAGTTAGGACATTTAAAAGTTGAGCTGTTGCAAGTCGAGGTCTCGTGATGTCCGCTGCATTTTGCGCAGAAGGTCTGTCTGTGGCGGTAGCGTCGAGTGTGGTGGAGCATCTGGCAGTTGTCGCAGCGTGGGATTCTGTCTGTTTGTAGTCTTCTAGGGAGATTTTGTGGTGTAGATGTTTCAAATTTGTCTTGATCTGTCCAATGTCTTGTTTGTTTATTTCAATGACGTACAGTCCTAGTCCAATCAAGGTGTTGTCGTCGCGGCTTTTCTTCATTTCCGAAAGATGGTGGGTTTTGTAAGGGTATTGTGTCAGTTCAGTCATCAGGTCAGTCAAGGGAATGTTGGAGGGAAGTCCTTTAATTACCAGTTTGGCGTGTTTCTCGTCAGTTGCTTTGTGGTAGTGGTAGTAAAGTTTTTTGTCAAAGTAGCGAGTCCTGATGTTGGCGTCCAGTTCAATGGTCTCAATCGCGTTCAGTAGTTTTTTGTGGGCGTCAGTGGTCTTTGGTTGCAGTATCAGTTCGGTCCTTGTGCTTTTAGCAGTGAAACTGTTTTGCAAGTCCTTTAGTAAGAGCGTCGGGTTCGTGAGTCCTCTGTTGTCCAAGTGGATTGCTCCGATCACGGCGTCTAGTTGTGGTTATGTTTGAGTCAGATAGTCCTTCACTGCAGTTTTGTTCAACGATCATATTGGAGTCAGGTGGTGTCAGTGGTTCGTACCTGTTGTCACTGATTTTGGGGAGTCGGACGTCTTGGGTTTAACCGTGTGTTTTGGGACACGGAAACCGCCGTCAGTCATGGTATTGTCTGAAGAGCCTGTTTCAGAAGAGGGAAGAGAAAGAAAGGAGTTCGTCGGTTGATTTTTGGAGTTGTCAGGGGGGATTGCCGCGTTGCCGCCACTCACCATCTCAGGATCGGTTGCCTTCGTCTTGGTGGAGCCAGAGTCTGATAGCTTTTTCTTCTTCCTCGCCTTCCGTTCTGTGAGCAGGATCATCTGCTGCGACAGCGGAGGCTCGCCCATCTCTGCGTCGCTGGACGAGTTCGAAGACTCGGTGCTACGGGTGAGGCGTAATCTCGTCCGCCTAACGCCGTAAGATAGCTGTAGACCAGGGACAGGGTGCGGGGAAGTGAGCGCGCATGCGCATTGAGTAGGCTGGCTCGGTGTTTGGGCAGAAGTTTAGGCCGGCCTTACAAGTCTATAAGTAATTTAAACTCTTGCCGGCAGGCGCTCTCTTCACCACAAGTGTTATGTATTAGGTCAGTTGGTAACACAGACTCCGGCTTCTCCCCCTCCTCCCGCCGGCCGGCACAACGGTAGCGCAGCAGTCTTTTTATGTTCTCGAGTGGTGTTGTGACCGCGTGTGCCGCGCCAGTGTATCAAATGTATCCTATAGATGAATAAAGTGCTATTGTTACGAGCTAGTGATGTTATTTATTAACCCACAAATACAACAGTGGTGTCAGAAGTGGGATACATAAATAACGCCGCGTTAAGCAAGCAAAAGTGAACTCGGGCGGAATCTAACCTCAACGCGACCGCGCCGTGACGAAGAAAAGTGTATCGCCTCGCGGGTTTATTCATCAGTGCACAAAGTTTCCCCACCATGTCAAACGCAGTTTCCACGGAACTTCTCCAAACTCTGTCGGAGATGATTGCTAACGCTCTCAGACAGTCCACTGCTCGAGACGTAGCCGGCAATGAGTCAGCGTCGTCAGCATCGCCTCGGCCACCACAGTTCGCGATGCCAGCATACCGCGCCGCCGATGGGACTATTTTACACGATTCACCTGGGCGCTCAATTTGAGTAAGGTTCCCGAAAATGAACACGCGTCGTACGCACGTGTTTACATGGGCGCCGAACTGAACGACGCGTTGAAGATAGTCATTATGATATCAGCCGTAACAAATATGCTGAAAGCATTAGATTTCGGAGCATGTCGCAGCAGGCAGGAGAATCGATTGCCAGTTTCACCCTCCGGCTGAGACAAGGAGCCGCGCACTGTAAGTATGGAACATTTTTAGACCGCAGGTTAATCGAACAACTGCTTAAAGGCGTAGAATCAAGGGACATGTGCGACGAGATTATTGCCAAGAAACCAGAGTTTTGCCGCCGCGTACGAGATAGCGTGCACACTCGAAGCTACACGAAACACGGCCGACGAGATTAAAAATCCGGAGTTATTCCCGAGAAGTGAACCCACAAATCGGATTGGCTACGAGAAACCACCGGCACGGAAGAACAGCAAAGGCCAGGCAACCAGCAACGACCCCGCCAAGCTAGTAGTGACCCACCGCAGCATGACGGCCAGTCACACCGCGAGAACCAACAAGAATGCGCGGGGTGTGGGGGGGCTCACGCCCGTGGTCAGTGCAGAGTCCGGGACGCCAAGTGCTATACGTGCGGAAAAAAGGGGCATATCAGCAGAGTATGCAGGTCGCGTTCGCTTGCTAACCAGGTCTACGAATCCGACGACCCAGTTGATCAGATCGACGTGTTAAAAGTCGAGGTCATCGGATCGGTGCCATCACGAAGGCGAGAAATGCTGGCTGTACAGATAGAGGGCACTACAGTCGACATGGAATTCGATACGGGTTCTCCTTGCGCGATCATGATTCAAGAGAAGTTTGGCACCATCATACCCCATTTCAAGTTGCGTAAGACAGGCCGACGTTTCGTCAGTTACTCACACCATCCTATTCGTTGCATCGGTTTCACCCGAGTTCAAGCTACTATGGGAGCTACGACGAAGATGCTCGACCTCTACTTGGTGGACGGCGAATTCGACACGCTCCTGGGCCGGGAATGGATCAGAGTTCAAGCACGAAATCGACTTCATGGAAATGTTCGGAGAGCCATCGTGCAGGGAGCAGAACCTTGCGCACCACATTTCCACTGACAAGCCGCTGACGCCGCCCAAGCTGTCGACCTCGGACCAACAAAAACTTGACGTTATCATCCACCGATACCAGGACGTTTTCAGTGATATCCCTGGGAAGCTATCAGGCCCTCCAGCGAAGATGCACCTGAGACCTGGAGCCACGCCTACGTTCGTTCGAGCACGAGACGTGCCTGTAGCCCTGAGAGATGCTTATGCGAAAGAGATCGACGCCAAAATCGCCAGCGGTTTTTACAACAGGGTCGAGTATTCAGAGTGGGCGTCAACGACTCATGTCGTTGTAAAGAAGAACGGGAAGTTGAGAATCACGGGCAACTACAAGCCTACTGTCAATCCGCGAATCATTGTCGATTAACATCCAATCCCGAAAATAGACCAATTGTTCAATCGGATGCGCGGCGCCATCCTCTTTTGTCATCTGGATGTTACAGATGCATACACTCACCTCGTGGTCGACGAGGAATTCAGCCACGCCCTCATACTCAACACCCCTACGTATGGTCTGATTCGTCCAACTCGTGCTGTCTATGGTGCAGCCAACATTCCTGCCATCTGGCAACATCGAATGGATACGGTTCTGCAAAATCTCCAAAATGTCGTAAGTTTCTTTGATGATACCATAGTTTTTGCTGATACTTTCGAAAATCTGATCCAGGCCCTTACCGCAACGCTGGAGCGTTTTCGCCAACACGGTCTCAAGCTAAACCGAGCCAAATGCAGCTTTGCAGAACCTGTTCTGGAAGCTCTTGGCTACAAGATCGATGCGTTAGGTATTCACAAATCAGACGCGCACATCCGAGCTGTACGAGACGCGCCGAAACCGACGACCGCAGAAGAACTCCAGCTTTTCCTGGGAAAAGCTACAAATTACAGCGACTTCATCCAGAACTTCTCAACGAGGGATCGTCCACTCAGAGATATGCTGTTGAAAGACCCCCTCGTGTGGACACCTGAGGGTGTCTCGGCCTACCAGGATATCAAGAACGCTCTGATCTCACCGCAGGTCCTTATGCCGTACGATCCAACCCTACCACTTCTGCTGGCAACAGACGCCAGCAAAACCGGACTCGGAGCAGTGCTGTCCCACCGGCTCAGCAACAATCAGGAGCGGCCAATCGCATACGCCAGCCGGACTATGACAGCAACAGAGCAAAGATACCCCCAAATTGACAAGGAAGCGCTCGCTATCGTCTGGGCTGTGCAGAAGTTTTTCAACTACCTGTACGCTCGCCACTTCACACTCATCACGGATCACAAACCTCTGACGCAGATCCTCCACCCAGAGAAGTCGCTGCCAGTTCTGTGCATCAGTCGCATGGCCAATTATGCCGACTACCTTGCTCACTTCAATTACACCGTTGTATTCAAAACATCGAAGCAAAACGCCGACGCAGACTACTGTTCCAGAATGCCGATACTGACAGTCAAGAAGGTTCGGAATGCAGGTCCGCACAGTGGGGAAGAGAGAATGGAACATGATGACTTCGATTTGTTTACAGTTCACCAGGTTCAACAGCTTCCCGTCAGAGCTGAAACCATCGCACGAGAAACAAGGAAAGACCTGCATCTTGGCAGAACTGTAAAGTTATTGGAAGAAGGCCAAGACCTCGCTCACCATAATTTCAAGACACCCGAGGCAAAGTACACACTTGCTGCCAATTGCCTGATGTTTGAACACAGAGTAGTGATTCCACCTGCACTGCGAGAGGCCATCCTCAATGATCTGCACGCAGCTCACCTGGGTATCGTCAAGATGAAGGGAATGGCACGTTCCTTCGTTTTCTGGCCAGGAATTGACGCTGACATCGAAAAGTTAGCGAAATCCTGTACCACATGCGTTGCCCAGGCTCATGCTCCACTCAAGTTCCGCGACCACCTCTGGGAGTATCCGAGGGCACCATGGGAGCGCATCCATATCGATTACGCGGGGCCAGTAGCTGATACTATGCTACTCATCGTTGTAGACGCCTACAGCAAGTGGCTGGAGGTCAGGCCAACAACCTCCACAACAGCAGCAGTAACAATTGCTCTGTTGGACGATTTATTCACGGCGTACGGGACTCCTGTCACAGTCGTCTCAGACAACGGCTGACAGTTCATCGCGGAAGAATTCAAGGCCTTTCTGAAGAACAGTGGTGTGAAATATCATAAGCTCATAGCGCCCTATCACCCATCGACAAATGGCCAAGCAGAACGGTGTGTCCAAACGGTGAAGGACGCCCTCCACGCCATGAAGACCACCAAAGGAACGCTGCGGACCAACCTGCACGAGCTTCTCCGACAATTTAGGAAGGCGCCTCATTCTACCACTGGACAGTCCCCATATCGGCTGTTTCTGGGAAGAGAGCTTCGAACACGTCTAAACCTGACAACACCCGAAGATGTTCGCACAAAGATCTGTCAAAAACAAAGGGCAGAAATGGACTCTATGTTTCGCACTCTTGAAGTGGGCCAGTCCGTCTACTTTCTATCCGGCAACCCGAACATGGACAGATGGCTTCCTGGTACCATCGCAGCCCGCATCGGAGATCTACACTATGAGGCCTACTACCAGGGAAAACGGGTCAAGCGACATATCGACCAACTTCGGAAATTTTCAGAAGAACAACAGACTGCAGGGAACCACACACCGACCACCGACGAAGTATGCGGAACTACACCCAGGCGATGACGGACCCACTTCTTCCAAACACCAGCCACCACAGCATCAGTTGAGAAGGCGCCAGAAGCTGCTCGTGCCAACGTGACTCCAGCATCAGTCCAGACACCAGCTACACCAGTCACACTGCGAAATCCAGACCGAGCTTCTCATTTACTGCATACACCAATATTACCCCGCAGATCCACACGCATATGTCGTGCACCCTTACGTTATTCACCATAGTTGTAATCAGGATCATTTAAAAGAGGGAAGAAATGTTATGTATTAGGTCAGTTGGTAACACTGACTCCGGCTTCTCCCCCTCCTCCCGCCGGCCAGCACAACGGTAGCATAGCAGTCTTTTTATGTTCTCGAGTGGTGTTGTGACCGCGTGTGCCGCGCCAGTATATCAAATGTATCCTATAGATTAATAAAGTGCTATTGTTACGAGCTAGTGATGTTATTTATTAACCCACAAATACAACAACAAGCTTGCGTGAAACTTCCGGAAATGACCGCTAGATGTCATTGAGCAACTTCAAGTGTCACTGCCATCACGAGTAAAACATTTATTAATTCCAAATTTCATTATTAGAATTCCTATGTCGCTAATTCATTAAGTATAATATTGAGAATGTTCACTTTCTTCCCCTACAATATTTAGCTTTGTGTTAATTAAACACGATCATTTAAAAAAACGTTAATTTGAAGTATTTATGGGTTGGTATCGCGGCGTGAGTGTGTATCCCCCAATAGTATTGTATTGTGGAAAGATCAAACAGGATCTGATGAGTGTGATTTCATTACGTAAGTTGATTGTATAGCATATTCGTGTGTAGGTTACAAGTAAAATGTCGTTGGCCTGCAACTGCATGTCGTTGTGTCTCACTGACAATGAGCACTCTGAAAATAAAACATATTTACGTAATTCTAAATCAAATAACATACTCGCCAACTTGGCTAGTAGTTTAATAGAAAAGAAACTTTCTTGTAAGTGTTCGTAAGATGCTATGTTAAAAGAAAGAGTGGCATTTTTTATGAAGAAAACCAGATTTTTAGAATTGATTGTTTAAAAATTCAAACAATTTAGATAGTCGCGTACTTTTGAAAACAAGGAGTATACATCAATTATAAGTAAACAGTTCCATTTACAAATCTTTTTTCAATTCTGCAGTAGGCTTATTCTTGATTTGAGTATTGTTGCATGATTGAATAATAATAGTAATAATAATAATTATATTTAATAATTATTAATTAATATTAATTAATTATAATTTATTATTATTATTATTTTATTAAAATTTTAGTCTCCTGATCTCCATCTTTGAAATATTCGATATTTCACAAATTAAGTAGTATATGAGTTAACAGTATATTCGTGACTCAGCTTATCCAAAAATTAACCTCACGCTTCGCCACTGTTTATAAGAGTGTCGACAATATGTTCTGTCGCGTCGAGTGTCTGTTCTTACGCACTTCAACGTTGTCGTTTTACAGAGAGACGATAACTGGCGTCAAGCTGAGTCACAATAAAGCCAACACTACTGTTCTTATGCAGATGTCTTTTGATGCTTTTCTCACTGAAATGGTTCGTGTCATTGCAACAGGTCTTCGTCCACACATTTTCCTTCTTGTTAAGACGCGAGGAAAACAAAATAGTGCATTTTCCTTACACCCACATAGCAACTTGTATGTCGAATAAATATTAGCATTGAATTGTTGACGAATCTTTCATTTTGCTAATTCCACAGTTGTTTCAATTTACAGAACAGGCTGATCCGAACCGAGCTTCTTAATTGAAATAATTGAACACCTGGATGCATGAATACTAGAACTGAAGCACTATTCAAATCCGAGATGTAAAACACATGTTTACACTGATTCTAAGTCGGCCCTCACCTTCCACATCAGATGCAAAACTTACGTTTCGGTGTATCGGGCGCACTGTTTTACTGTCAACGCGGCGGAGACTTCATCTCGGAGTTGGGTGACGCGATAGCCTAATAGTCCTGCGCCAAGCGGAGTTCATTGCGTAAGTGTGAACATGATCCGGTGAAAGTACCCAATGAAAACACAGAAGCCAAGTCACGTGGTACCCAATGGTCCTTATGGAACGAGGTATTGTTTCAAAAAAGTGAACAGCGATGTAACCACATCGGTTCGTCAAAATAACACTGGTATGGAAATTATAAAAAGAGCAGAAAAAAGTCATACTATTAATGAGATTGTAATAACGAAGTGAATATTCTATTTTGTTCAATTTTTTGAGTGTTGCGTGAATCTGTCAACCTTATAAAGAACCGCCTCTTTGTATCAGTTACTAAGATTTTGTGGATCTTGAAGATTTTATTTGTATAAAATCTAAGCCATCTTCTTCAAGACTTTATTTGTGTAAAACAGGCGCGGCTCGTCATAAAAGGCTGTAAGGCGGAGCCTCTCCTATAGAAATCGTCCCCAAAAGAAATATAAAAATATATTGTAATGCCTTTCACTGCCGGTGTTGTACTACTAGCAGTGATTGCAGGCAATTACAAATGCTTCCAGTATTGAGTTCCAATGTTGAGTTCGCAGGGAAGCTAAGTTCCCTGGAGGAGCGTGGTGGTGAGCGAGGTTTCAAGTACAGAGACAAAGTCCGATGAATTATGAAATAAGTTTAATTGAAAAGAAGAGCTGCAGAGCAGCGTGAAGTGAATACAGCAAAGTCTCTGGGCTGTCTGCCCGTTATCAACGCTAGAGGATCCTTATATAGAAAACAGGGAAATTTATGAGGCCATTATGCCACCCCCGCCAGTACTCTACATGTCATGGACGCCATAAACTGACATTACTGTCTGAGGACTGTTGCCCTTTTGAAGTCACTGTCTCATAAGTTTCTAAACATCCCCGTATTCACAATCTGAATCCATGTTTGCGTTGACAGCGGTTTTGGGAGCCCTCTCATAAATGTTCTTAAGATAAGCAACAGAGCGCCTGCTCCGATCATGACCCTCATTTAGATAATTTTTTGAAAAGCAATATTTCTCTCGCGTACATATTGCTTCTCTTACGCAATACTTCATACTATTGCACGTAGGTGCATTTACCATTACAATATTTATAAATGTATTTATTTATTAATAATGGCTTCCTGAGTTACATTATGTAACAATCATATCCATAGTTTTGTTTATGAGTTCGATAACGGTCGTCCGTTAGGCTTTTGAAGCTGTTGATAGGGAAGACAAAAGCGTTAGGCTCCCACAAGCTCCCACTTCATTCTGCCGTAAGGTCCGTGTAAAACGACGAGGCGTGACGTCATGCATTCACTGCACAGGCTTATAGAACGATTTTCCTAAGGATGAGCCAAAGTGACAGTTCGCGAAAACAAGTGAACATCACATGTAATTCAGAGAAGTATCCCTCCGCCGCGACAGCTGTTCAACCACGCCCCTTCGTAAAGTGCTAATGGCTCCTGTGAAAACATCCCTATGCAGAAGTCTAAGAGTTTCGCTGAGGTATATGCACGTACGCGAGTGCGGGAAATATTTAAATTTAATTTCGTAAGTGGAAAATCTCTTAACACTCTCTCTCACAATCAGTAAAAGAAAACTGCCACGAATGTAAATAGGAAGCTCTTCATCAGAGCTCGCCACACAATAGCACAAAGGCCGGAACCACGTGCATCGGTACGCATCTCGCATTCAAGTCTCGGTTTTAAAATAAACATAATATTTATCACACAAAAAGTAAATTCAATTTAATGTTAATAGAAAAAAAGAATTTTTACAGAATAGCACATAACACTGCACTTCCTAATTTCAATTATTTCTCGTGGCGCACTATATTTTTGTCGGACGAGGACATCACAAAAGGAAGAGTCGAAGCCATTTACATGTTAGCCAACTGCAAACGAACGAATGTGGGAAGGGAGTCTAATGGGCTCAAGGGCACGACGACCCCAGAATCGTCAGTTATGTTGCCAGCACTAGCTGTCACTTTGGCTCATCCTTAGGAAAATCGCTCTATACTGGCGGACGAAGGCTGCGGTCAGGCAGTCTTCAATGGTGGAGTGTAGGGTCTGAATAAGGGCGTGCCAGTCCTCTGCCACTAGATAGGCCGGGGCCTGTTCTTATTTGAATTGTATTTGAATTTGAATTCCGCCATCTTAGACCCGTTGGGCCAATAGCGTCGAAGGGCGCAAAGGCGCTGGGCGCGAAATCTACAGGCCGCACCCGGCAATTATTCACGTGCTTTGTGAGTAAACGTAACGGTGTCCTGTGAACGTTTTTGCTTTTGTGTGTTTCTGAGACGGTGCTCTGTGCTGTAAACTCGAAATGCCCCGATTTAGGCGTTGTTGGGTACCCAATTGCCGAAACAACAAAAACATAAGGAGGACGGCAATTCTTCAGGTTTCCAACAGATCCTGAAAGGTAAGCGATATGAAATGCTGGTTCCATAAAAATTATTTCATGTACTATTTAGTGTCATAGTAAATTAACTATGTCACTAAATAGTACATGACATTTATTTAAATAATGTAATTATATGTCAGGTTATTGTAAACACTTACAATTATTATGAACATCCAATGTATTAGTCATGAAATCACTGGTTGCTTTAATAAACATGTAATTGATAAGTTATAATAGCTATAATAACATTAAGGTGATTTTGATATAACTATAATAGCTCAGTAATACATTACTAATTTTATTACAGGTGTATGAAATGGCTAAAGGCAATTGGGGACCCGACTTAGGCATCTTGCCCTTGGGAATTTCTCACAAGGTTAAGGTATTTATGCATGGAGCAGTTCACGCCGGAAATGTTCACTGCAGCAGGCAGACTAGCACATCATGCAGAATCAGTAATTTTTGCTGATGTGCGTCCTGAGTTACCGGAGGGAGCACTCAGGTCATTTATAGAAGACTTACCACAAGAAAGGCGTACGTTTCTTCTTTTTTTCCTGTTCTTTTCTTTTCATTTTTTTGAGCAACTAGAAGGTGTAATAAGAAAACTTTTTTCTTTTTTAATTTAATTAAACATCCTTATTTCTTTTGCAGGATCTGCTCTACCTGCTCTGCATGTAGTGGACAACATTTCTCCTGAGTTCCCCGAATGTTCTGGTGAGTGCAAATGCGTTGTCGAATGAAGATAAATGATTGTTGTTTTATGTGTCAATGATACCATGTCTCTTTGTATTGCAGGACCTTCTTCACCTGGTGAAGAAGTTGTGGAAGGGGACATTGCCGGAAGGATTAACTCAGAATTTTCAGAAATTGTAAAAGTATGCATTTTTATCGGCAACTTCTTACAATTACAATATTGAAGATAGCGACTTTTCCTTTGAATTAAATTTGTTGTATATAAATAGTTCTTCATTTAAGGTGTGAAGATTTTTTTTGTAAATTTTAGTAGTTTTTGTGCAATTGTGGGTAAACTATTTGCAATTTTAAAAAATTACAAAAAGAAGATTTTCTCGAAAACGGCTCCATTTTTTTAAAATTTTAGGTACGGTTAGTGCTAAATGAACCCTATACGATGACAAATACCATATTGCCATATTTTTTTTTCAAAAATTACAGAACTATGATTTCTGTGACTTGTCTTTCATGTCGGTAATACTTAAGATGCGATTTCTGCACGGTATTATATTTATGAGTACATGCGCTTTAAATAATGTCAAGTAAAGTTTCTCGAAAACTCAACACTTTTTTGTTCAAATGAGCTCAAAATTACTCATTTTAAGAATAGCTCAAACGCCATTTTCTCAAAGGTGGCTTCAATTTCTTTCTTTAAACTATTTAAACAGATAGTGGTAATGGCACTGTTTAATATGATGTAATGTTCATTTTTGAGTATTCTTTTGTTTTCCCAAAAATTGCTCAAATGTTTTTTTTCTTTTCTTTTTTCTTTTCTTTTCTTTTCTTTCAATATCTCGTCCCAGTAATATGTACATTTCAATGGATATATTATTGAGTTTGTGAGTGGAAGTTCTTCAAATTACTTCAAATGAAGTTTTTCGAAAACTCAAATAGATTCCGGAGAAAAAGAGCTTCAATTTTGAATTTACAATAACGCTTAACGCCATTTTTTTTAAAAGTCTTCAAATTTTTCAATGAAATTGCTATTGAAGACAAGGTTTTAGCCTTCTTTAATACTCTTAAAATAATATTTCAATTCTACTATTTGGTAATCGAAGAGTTGAGAAAATGGCAAAAAAATGTATTTTGGGCGGCGAAAGATGCCAGCTGGCAAGAGGATGAGGGAAGACCATAGAGCCGGTCCACACCAAAGGAAATTAGAAAACTTAACTTCGAGAAAGTCTGTGCTATTCTGTAGCACTTCCAGTTACTGTATGTAATTTAGTAAATCCAAACTGCATGACCACTTGCTTGTAGACATGTACCAAATTGAAGTTTTTTGAGATTCAATTTAATAAATAAGAAATTGTATTTTTGAGGGATAATCATTTGGTGTTTCTGTAGAAGTAAATTTTTATCTCAGGTTTTTTTGGCTTGTGAACTATGTATAAGTCTTTGTGTAACAGTTTGGCATTTTTACCAGGAAGCATTACTTATTTTCTAAACATATTTCTGATGGTTCTTGAGATGTCTGTTGGGTATAATAAAAATTGTGTGCTTTATATGTCACATAACATGAATGGGAAAGACATGAAAATATTTTTTTAGTAATTGAAAAACTGTTCAATACTTGTATCAAATGTTGAGTAATTCTGGATATATTATCGGCCTTAGGATTTTCATCCCCGATTCATTGAGCAACTAGCCATGCTTTTGGACAAATATGTAGCCTGTGATATCGGAATATTAGTGAAACCTACTAAGTCCAAAAACTCTGCTTTGAGATAAATGAGGTTGAAGTAGAATCACGTATTTTTTTTACTTAGTTCATCGCTTGTACTAGGTAGGAGGTAAAACATGTTTCTTGTAATGCAGTTTAATGTGTAATATTGCTTCTTTGAAGAAAGCAAGCAAAAAAAGATAGATTTTGTGGACTTTTTGTGCAGATGCAAGTTTCTTGTTTATTTATAAAACTTATCAATAATATTAATTTGTATTCTACCTTAGTAGCAATTTTGATAATAGGCTGAAATTTAGCAGGTGTTGATAGCTGGAATGTCATTTTAATAATAATGCAATATTAATGAAGTAATGGTCGCTAGTTATATTTGGACAATTGTCTAAATTCATGGTTTCAATATTTATTCAATGTGAAAGTAATATAATCTGTATGTCTGATTACTTACATATATTTTGTAAAAAATTGTATTATGTGTATTATTGTTTATATTGTGTATGACTATTTACATAATTTAGAAATAAATATTGTGCTTATGAAATAACTTTTTATTTTGCACTCCCTGGACAACAATTCCATTCAGTGACTTAGGATTCCAAATACTAATATTTTAGTCTTCTAAATTGCCTAGCGTATTTATTTTACATAAAAATAATGTATTTGACGCCGTTTTGAAAACAACCTCATTTTAAATTTCCCGGTCGACATTACGCGCTACCTCCATTGCCCTTCGACGCTATTGGCTCAAACTGGGTCTGAGATGGCTGCTTCCCCCTCCATGAAAATTAGAAATTTGAACAAGAGTGTTTGGATTAACGTTGGGTGCCGTCTCTATTAGTATACTCTCTGGTATATACTTCTGGTTCAAAACGTAAACATATTTTGCTTAATTGAGATCCCGATGCGACGTTGTCAGGAATTCTACTATATAAAACTCATGATAGTACAGCTAATCTAATTTAAAATTCTATGTCAGGTGGTCTGGATATTGGTGTCTCTTGTCATCGTTGTTTCACACAGTTTCGATAAAGATGCATGGAAGTACTAGTAATTCCTCTGATCCCCGGAGACCTGATAAGGAACACAGGTTAATATATTTTTAATGTGTTTTTAAGTGAAATATATAATTTTTTCTCTTGAATGTTTTCCCAATGATTTTGATTACTTAACGTTTGTTGCACCTATGAGTGAGTGCTGGACCTTATGCATCTTTTGTTTACAAACGAAATAAATAAGTTAATAACCACAAGCTCACGCAACCCTTTAATTGTATTTGTGTGTGAAATAATTTTCCTTTTCATTATTTGTAGATACAGGCCTCCTGTTCCAACAACACAGGCAGCTCCAGGTGAAGACTTGACACCAGATTTTATGAACATCTTGGGTATGATCTTCAGCATGTGTGGCCTAATGATGCGGGTAGGTTTTATTCATACTTTTACATTTTAGTTGGGATCTCTAAATGAACTTATTTTAAATAATAATTACTTTAAAATGTTACACAAAAGTTAGTTTTAGGTTTTAAGATATCCCAAAACATTTTGCATGAATGACATCTGTGTATTAACATGATAAATATATTTGTGGAAATTTTTTTTGACATGCTTGTTACGGAATCTTCAAATTTTGGTCCTGTGGAGACCTGATGGATTTCTGCAATGCTTTTAAGGGTTCATTTGCTTTGCAAGCTTTGTCATGAGAATAAAAATTAAGGCAAGCATACCATACAGAAAAAACCTTCAATGAATGTGGCAATAGGAGACTTAAAACGTTTTGCATTAAGCAAGGTTATAACCTTAGCTCGGTTCATCTATTATTAAGTACTTAATAGTAATTAATTTAATAATTTTCATACAAGTTAATTCTCACAGACAAAGTAGATGCGCCCAAACAAACAATTGCTTGTGCTCAGGTGATCTTTTAAATTACAAGAGCAGCAATCATTAAAGTGCTAGTCACATTTAACAAATTCTGCAAATATGAGAGAAGTTAGCTGATAACAAAAATATGTTCAACACATTTGAAATATAATATTCTGAAATAGTTTTATACAATCCATGTACAATTTATCAATAATCTTTTTTCAAGAATTGTTCATTGGATTCATAATTCAACACAAAATGATATGAGTTAGTGGAGAGATCCCAGAGTTCAAGAAAATGTGCCCAGATTGCACTTCTCCCTCATAGTATGTCATTGACAATTTTTAGCTGTTTTTTGATGTGAAATAAATAAAAGAATGAGAGTTCAAGACCTCTTAAGCAATTAAAATTAAGTTTTTAAAGTAATAGGTTCAATAATATTGATTTTTTAACAGAAACTGGAAACACTTCGAAATAAAGCAAATGCGTAGTTACATATATCAAGTGTAAAACTTTCACTTATGGCATCTACCCTTGGATTTATTCAAGGCTCGCCTGACGTGAATCAGCTGGTATGGTGTCATCCAATCAGAAGGTTGAACTCCACCATAGTGACGTCACTGTTGACGTGTAAGCTCCAGATTGGATGGCACTGTAATGGCTGATGACCTGCCAGATGCAGTTCTGAATAAATTACAGTATAAGTAGATTTCTCTAACTGATTTTCCTTGTGAAAGATTATAATACAATAGACGGGTTGATAGCACTAATCAGACAAGTTGATAATATTGATTTTCAGAAAATGGAGAAAGCCCCTTCACACATTTTTTTGTTGCAATCTAACAACCTGTTGTTTTTAGGAATCTAATTCATCCTCCATCATTGACAAAGAGTTTTACTTTACACATTTGCATGGTTTGCTAGAAAAAATAAGATTTTTTTGTCATATCCATTTTTTGCAGAAAAATTCCTTCTCAATCATGATTTTCAAATTTTACCAAAAATAACATTCCTTCATCATTAATTTTTATTTGAGGCAGCAGCCTTCACCAAAAATTCAAAACCATTTTAACATCTCTTGAGTGTGAAACAATAGAACTTTTCACTATGTGCACTTATTGCTGTGCATCTTTACATTTTCCTCTTTATCAAGACTGGAATTTTTGGTCCTGAGTACATAAAAGAGTGTCTTCATAGAATGCCTTCAAATGGTTTGCAGGCTCACAAAAGTATAGTTAAATGTTGTGGGAGTAATTTTCTTAGGCATGTTGAATTCCCAGAATAATATGACAAAGTGCATTAAGTTTCAATGTATTTTTCCATGATGTCGTGCTCCTCATAATATGAGTTCGACATGCTTTGCATTTTGCATGAAAGAAAGTTCTTTTTAGTTCATTAATTTCATTGTATAATATTCTTTATCACTTGCTTTGCCCATTCCTGAAGGGTGGAGTTCATTTTGCATTGATTTATTCAAGGAGGTTATAATATATGGAGATGGCATGGTCAACCTTTCCCATTGCGGAAAATGAAGCCAGCCCCTTTCAAGTTCGGTTAGGCTACCTGCGAAACAGTTTGACCGAAAAGCCTGAAAGCCACCATTCCTCCCATATATTTTCTTTATTCATGTAATGATATTTCACCGGTAGCGGTAGCTCAGTGCATCAACTGATGTCACTGCAGCGCCTCTAACCGGGAGGTCCTAGGTTCGAGTCCTGATGGCGGCAGGATTTTCGACACTAGCTTTCCAGCTAGGTTGAATTCAGCTGCTGTCTGGAGGAGAATTCTAGCGGCCGGCTGCTCTGATCGGTAGTTTTCCGTGGTTTCCCCGATCAACACCAGGCGAACGCCGGAGCAGTACCCTAACAAACGGGTCACGGACCGCGCGCGATCTTTCCTTCCTCTTCCTTGTCCTATCCTCTCCCATTACACACACACTTACACTAACATGCACTACACTACCACATATTCCGGGAGACTGGTTGGGAGCTTAGAGCTTGTCCCGACTGGGGCGATGCCCCGTTGGTGGGAGAGTTCTGGTTAGGGGGAAACTCCACTAGTCGACGGTAGGTCGGCGCCGGATCTCGCCATCCAGCGGGGGAAGATCACCGCCATCTCCCGAGAAAGAAACATGCACTACACTAACGGGACTACACTAATGACCGAAGCAGTTGACGCGCCCGGAAACACGAAAAAATCAATCAATCAATATTGATATTTCCGTAAGGAAGAGGTTTTATATATAATTATTTGTAATTAATATATAGAAATATTTAAAGAATTATGCAAAACACCTGGGAAGAAATCCCCCCCCCCCCCAATTCATTAAGAGGGAAAGGAAATATTCCTAAAAATGTTTCATTTATTATGTGAAGCTGAATATAATTTAATTTGTGCGCTTGATAACATGTTCTTGAGCAGTATTGAACCTTTCACTTCAAATCAGTGAGAAACTACAATATCTTAAAGAAGAGAGGAAAAACACACAGTGAACTCATTCTGAATGCAAGGAGCATTCAATATGTAAGGAGCTGAAACTAGTGTCACGTAACTGATATTGTGAAAACTGCTAATCATGTACTAAATTTGACATAAGAAAGTAATTAATAGTTTGTCTATTTGGAAGGAGCATGAAAATTGAAAAATTCTCTAAGGAAATGGTTACAAATTGTCCGAGCAAATTCAATTATAATTTTTAATTCCAATTAATTGCCCTGAACAGAACCATTTGCAATAATGGAACAGAAATTTATAAACGAGAATAAAATTATAAATCTGCTCAAGTTTAATTCTCCTGAGACCAAATCAATTTAAACATATTTCCAAAACAATTATTTTCCTAATGGACATTCAAAATTTTATTTGATAAAACAATAAATATGTATAATTTATGTAAATAGCATTTCTTACAGTTCTAAAGAACAGGCAATTCTAAGAGGGATCACATTCACCTTTTTTATTTGTAAGATAATCTAATAATACAAAATATTTTTTTCAGATGTACTGTTTTTTTCTTTCAATGTTTACATTTGTGACATTACTATTGGGTATAAAGCAAAATAATTTTACAAATAAGTTACTTTTTATTTTTTCACAGCTCTAATCCATGCTTGCCTTCTTTCTTGGTCTTTCTCACTGGGAAATCTAAATATCAGCAATGAATGTCATTAACAACTTTCCAACCATTTATGATCTCATTCTTATAAACATCACTGATGTCAAGAAATAAAATGGTTCCATAATTTATTAATTACTAACAGAAAGAGTCTGTAAGTGAACTCAAGTATCTGAAGAAAGATAATTTTTTTGTCGTTTCCTGCTAGTGCAGCGGTACAGGTTACCATTTTATCACCCTGAAATAATGACAGATAGCTTAAACCATTAAAAAGAAGCGAAAAAGTAAAGAGCATCTTTTAATGTATAAGATAGGATTTGGTTTACTATGTTCAATTACTTCTTGCCCTTATCATGTTAGATGAGTTAGATACTTACCTTGAAAAATATACCGCCAAACAGTTTATTTCTCAGGAAAAAATGTTTATTAAACTTTTTTTCCAAAAATAGAAATAAATACCTCGCGGTTAAGCAGAAAGTAAAGCAATAAACCGAAAATAATTAACTTGCGTGCCTATGCGCTGAAACACCGAGATGTTTTGGTCAACAAAACATGGTGGACAGACCAGCGTTTGGCTTTATTTTCTAGGGCCAATGTCACCTCCATCTATTATAACTTCCTTGGATTCATTATGCATTGATTCACTTTGCATTTATTCACTTTGCATTTATTCATTTTGCATCGATTCATTTTGCATAGTTTACTGCTTCATCCATCTGTTATTGACAAAAACAAAAGACGTCTCTACCATTAATATTCTCATTTCTGACAAGAATTGGACAAGTCTTGGCAGAAATGAGATTTAGGCTTTGCTAGAAAGGTTTTTGGACCGATCTTTTTATAGGAATGCAAGATTTTCAGACAGGAATTGGAAAGCGACAATACTGTTTTTTGTGTGAACTTTTGATGTTAATAGATGTAGTGTTAAATAGGAGAAAAATAAGTACTTTTCTCCAAATGGGCATTTTTGAATAGGTCCGGTTATTGCTCTCGGACCATACATTTTTTTTTTAATGTCATTTAAGTTCTTCCTGCTTTTTCCCCTCTTGCTTTTCTCTACTCACAATATCAATTCAGAGTCTTTGGAATTTCTTCATACGAATAATTCATTTTTTGATCTAGGTAATTTAAAATGGCGCAGAAAAATGTGTATGTTTGTATCTGAAACATTTGGAAACCTTTATAAGGAATGGGTGTTTTATTAAATATAAAATATGCATCCAAATAATGTGACACAGTCAAATGGCATCTTGTCATTTTCAGGTTGGCTCATATCTAATTTACTTACCTATTTTTGTTGTTGTTTCATAGCTTCATGGTCGTATTCCACAAACCAAAAAAAAAAAAAAAAAAAATTGGTGGCAAGAGTTTAAGGATTTTATAAATACTTTCTAGACTTTTACAAGCATGATATAACCAGTTTTTATATGTTGTTTTAACCATATTTGTAAACCAATAAATATTGTATTTCTGTTATATTGAATAACAATGAAACCTTTCCCCAGAATAGGAATTCCGTTGAATAACAATTAGTATTAACCTGGAGTGACACTTTCAAAACTGCCCTTTGCACTGAATGAATATAATAGTTTCTTTCTCAATTTACGTCCAAAATAGGTGGGTTTGTTTTGCGTCAGAAAGAGGGAAGTGCCCTCTTGATGAAAGTGCCTCAGTGGTGCAGGTAGAAATTGAATTCACTTCCTCCCTGTTCTGCTACAAAAACAAAACCATTTGTTAATTTAAAAAATTAATTTCTATGCCTGCTAGAGACTTTATTTCACCAGTATTCAAGAAAATCTGTAAATAAATGCTAAAAGAATGCACATTAACATAGAACATATTAAGTTTTCATTTTGAAGTACATGACTTCCGTCTTTCTCAAGGAACCCTGTATAGTGCTTATTGCTTTGGATAAGTGTCTTACAAATGGCTAGCAAATCTGAAAGTAGATTCGCTCTCCTGAAATATTATTAGAGGTGTAGAAAACTTGTATTATGTAATACAATATATAACAATATGAAAAAAGTTCAATAATTATGTTTATCTTATCACCTTTAAGTGTCATTTATGTATCTTGAGTAGATTAAATGGCCTTTAAGTGTCATTTATGTATCTTGAGTAGATTAAATGGCTCCTTGTTATTTCCAGTGTAATAAAGCTTCATGTGGTGGATAAAATAGCTCATTAGTATATCTATTATATCTAATGTAATTAAGAGTACTGCTGAATTTACTATATGAGTAGTCGCACAGGCATATAGTTTGAAAATGTGTCAAAATGTTAAAGGGTCAATTGGATAAGATGAAATGTGTATTACACATGGCTAAAAGACCATTATGTTCTCATTAGTAATTATACACACACCCACACACTACCGCACTCATGAATAATCAACTCACTTGTGCATAATTCTCTTTTAGACACTTGTAAGAGAAATAACTATTATTGAAATGTAATGTTCAGCGTCTTCATTTGGTATCTCAGTCATTGGTTAAATGTAATCAGATTTCTTAAATGGTGTCACTGAATTTGTTTTCAAAGGTTTAATGCTGTGGTTCCTTTGGAAAAGAGGTTTTGCAATAACTAAATATTAGTACTCTAGTTCTCTGATAAGTATTACACAAATGTTTGAGTAGGTAAAGCATGCCTTTATTCTTTAATGTTACATGCAATTTGATTTTGATAATCACATGCTATTGTATTCACCAGTCCAGCTTGTGTGTTGATTAGCTTTGCTTAACTAGTGGTAATAACTAATATTGAATTGATTGTTGTGCATAATGAGTACAAGAATTACTTCATTCATCATTGTTCAGAAGAAATTTGCTCTCAGTGCTTATCAATGAATTGAGAACTAAAATCTTGTGGATAATAAGGGATAGGAAAACTTTTTGCTCAGATTACAAAATAAGGGAAGTTCTCTCTATGGAATGAATATATTGATCAGGCTTTGCTCACATATCACCTGAAAAGCTGAGGTTTTTTAGAATCAATATAGTATTACATCATCAGAATCATTCCATCAGAGATGTAATGCTTGACATTACAAACTTTATGATTTTTTGTTTTTTTTTTGCCTGATTCTCAGAAGTATTGATCTAGCACTGAAAAAAATGGTAGTGATATCTACTATCTTTTCTTCTTAGATCAGAGCATTTGGTGGATTGACCACTACCTAAGCACTTCACTTCGCAAGGACAAACATCTCTGGCTACACTGGTGTGCAGAAACACACAATACATCTTTTGCCTTCAAGAGGTACTGCAGTGTGCAATGTCTTGTCAAAAAGTATTTGCGTTTTGTATATTAAATCAAAAATACTTTTGGATATGGCATCTGTCATCTGATGTTGAACATTCCTCCTTTCTGTTGCTGTATTGACTTTATGGGGAAATTCTTCACAGTCTCTTAAAACTACTGCATTTCATGTGTATTTAATACTCTTAGCATCTTTATTCACATCATCATGCCCTGGAAATGTAGTTTCATAGACCGTAAGTCACATATTTGAAATTGACAACAAATGGTACATTTCAAAACTAGTCATAGTAACATTCTGTGTTTTGTATGTTTTCAATGAGGAAGTGATTTCATTAGGCCTTATATAAAATTACTTTATAACAGTTGTTTTATCATCAAAGTAAAACAGCAATTTCTATTACCCTTTCTCCAGTTGTTTTATTGGAGAGTAGCCGGATTGTTTTGTGTTAAATTTACAATTTACAATTTTCACTTGGACAAGTCAAGTTTATCACTTTCTAGAAACTACCCAATTTGTGTATTCGTTTTCAGTTCTTTTAGACACTTTGCCAACATCTATCTAACAGGTTCTTTAGTTTATCTTTAAAGAATTACTTCAGTCCATCTTCAGTTTTTATAACATACATTTATGTGATCGGTCTTGAACAATTAACAGTTTTTTCAATGCACAAGGTATATTTCTGGTTACAATTAACCAGCCTCATGATTTTCTCCTATCATCTATAATTGTTGTAACTTCGTAAGCATTCAGAATAAAAATTGACTTTCTCAAGGTGTAGTTTTTTTTATGAGTATTACAATCCAGTCTAATGATAGGTCTAATTTCAGTGTGACTATCTTATTACAAAAGTAAAACTTTTAAACTTCATACTTGTAGATTGTTAACCAGATTTAGAGAACACTGTGTTTCTTTGTATTTATGAAATCCCAATATAAGAAAGTTATTGAAAGTACTTTTTGAACAGACATCATTCAGTAAAATGAAAAGTAAATATTTATTGTTGTTGCATATCTCTTCCTCTTTTATCTCTTTTATTAAAATCATGGTTTGCTAAATAAACATTATATTTGTGCAAAGATGAAGGCCATCTCTGCTCATCTAGCTTTTGAGTTACTGTAGCTGCATTCATGTATTTATTATTGTGAAGGCTGAGATTCCACAGGCCAGCCATTAAATTGATTGTTGACATAATATTTTATACAAGTACTGGTTTTTCTTTGCAAATCAATTACTTTTAACCCTTAGACATCAGCCAAATGGCCATCTGAAATCAGCCAGTTGAGCAGTGGTGGTGCAGACTGGTAAAATGTGCTTAGTTTTTGTTTTGTTTCAGCTGAAATGGTGTGCCTGGGTTGCCCTGTACTGTTCGTGCATAAGTTTTGCAAATTCCCGTGTCAATGATGACACAAAACAAATACTCAGCAGTTTCATGTAAGTTTATGAACTAATAAAAGATACCGAAATAAATAATAAACTTTCATGAATGCCGTATTTAATAGTATACCAGAGAAGCATTGTGAATAAATGCTGTCTGTATTCATTTTCATTTGTACATCAATAAAATTGCTTGTCACAAGAATTGGGGAGTATAATTTTGTGTGCAATTGATATTTGTTGTACTTGTTTTAATATTTTAAAACCAGCCAAATAGAACAGATGTGAAAAACTGTTTATTGAAGTTCTAACTGAATAATTAAAGTGAGAACCTTAAAAACAGATAAAAACATATTCAAATGGTAATAAAATACTTTTTAATTGTTCCTTAAATTACAATTACTGAAATTCGGGCACATCAATCTGTGTGCATTTTATAACCTTTTTCATATTTCTTCTGTTTCTAAGGTGAAGGCACTTGATAGAGTGATAGTGTTTTTGTGTAACTGAGGAAAACTCCAATAAAGAGTTGAAACCTAAATCATCATCTGTTGATCACAATGAGTTTGTATTTTTACTGTTTGGTCAGTTTTATAACAGATTTTTTTTTTTTGATAAAAAAATATTTTTTTAAATGTTAGAAACATCTTAAATAGGACTTGATTTCTGGTGGAATGCGACGGAATGGTGTTCCAGAACCTCAGGAATAATTATTAAATTATAATATAAATATTCAACTAGTTGTATTAAATTAATAATTAATTTGGGGCTCGTTCCGGAAACTAAAATTTTATAAATCAAGCACCGATTTTATGTAATGTATAATGAAGGATGTTGTCTAAAATTCATTTCAACTTCATTAACAATTAAAAGTATCTTAAGATTCTATTCATGCCAAAATGTTCTTTTTAAAAAAAAAAAATTATGTATTTTTAATATTGCAGTAAAAATAAAATTCTTTTCTGTATGACAGTCAACAATTCCTGAAGAAAATTCGGCTTGCTCGTTGCTCATGATGAAGTTGCTAGCCTTTCACCACTGAGGTCTGGGTTCGATTCCTGTTAAATTTCATGTGAAATTTGTTCCAACAAAACGAGTTTAGCTGCTTCACGAGGGCTAGTCCAACCCCTGTGAAGTGTCCTAAACCCTACCCCTATCCTTATTCCTCATTTCTGGCTGCTATGTAGTGATGCAGGAGCGCGTAGTAGGAGGCACGTATGCGTAGATGCTACCTGGCTGTCCTCTTGACAACTGACTGCGATGAGACGTGACATACTTTGGCAACACTAATGTAGGATTACTCCCCAACCGCTCTAATTAACGGAGGATTACTCCCCAGCACTAAGGGCTCAACGCCCCTGCAAGGGGCTTGGAGACGCCTTGCATCAAAGGAGATGCCACAAATTTAAAAAAGGGGGCGTGGATGGAGGAAAAAAAGTTACAAATAAAGTAGCTCCATCCCAGCAGTCTAAAAGATTTTTCAAAATTTGGATGAATATCACAAAAATTGTTTAGAAAGTGGAATTATGAGTTTAAAAGTATTGAGAACAAATCATGTTAGCTGACTTCAATGTCTTCTAGTTCCCTAGAGAAATGTATAACAAAGAAATTGTTTGCTTTGTCCCCTGATACGAGTATTACAAATCCTACTGAAGAGATCTAATGAGACACACTAGAAGCTTAGGAAGGTAATTTTTGTAATGTAATAATATAAAATTATTTTCTAATGGCTCTTAATAATAATAATGATGATGATGATGATGATTATGATGATAATGACAATGATGATGATGATGATGATGATAATGATAATAATAATAATAATAATAATAATAATAATAATAATAATAATAATAATAATAATAATTCTATTATTTCTAATAAAAATAATTCTATTATTTCTAATAAAAATAATTCTATTATTTCTAATAAAAATAATTCTATTATTTCTAATTAAATAAAATTTATGTATTATAATCAATATGCTTAGATGTTTATTCATTGTATATCTAATGAGGGTTGTTTTGTACATAATTGTAGCAGATGAGAATAATATTTAGAGACTGATGAATTGAATGGTGGGTGGTTGGATATATGGATAGAGTATGTTGCTGATCGTAAATAGTTGTAAACACTAGTGTAGAATGATAAACTAGAGTGTAATAATTAGCCATGAAGAACATTCTGTATGGAGGAGTGTTATATTTACAGTATCATCTGTTTTTGCGCTAGTTTTAAAATTGTTCAATGATTATAATATTATTCAAAATGTTTAAAAAAACACCAGTTACGTATGTACTCATAGTTTTAAGAATATTATATTTTAAAGGAAACTGTCTGATATTGTGCTATAAAAGCAGTTCATTTAAGAAAATGAAAAACTGTTTATCTTGTACTTCTTTTTTTTGATATGAGTGTGTTATTGTTTATTTTTTTTCAAAATATTCTGTATATATTCTATTAACATTTAAAACAATTTTTACATGTACGTTACATATTTAGTTGTATCTGTTCTGTTTGTTTTTTTGCAGGTTGTCTATTTCTGCTGTTGTAATGTCTTACCTACAGAATCCTCAACCCATGAGTCCACCTTGGGCTTCAGTACTTCAATGACATTAAATGTATACCGGTATGGTATAATGATTGTGAATGCAGATTGTGTTCATTAACAATTTTTTAAATTCAGTTTAAATCCTTTGTGTATGTAAATACGAGAAATAAAGACTTACTGGCACTTCACTACTTTCTCTTTTGAGTGGCAAATAGTTATTTAGATGACCTGTTTTTTGTCTTTTTATGTTAATGTTCTCACTGTATTTTCTGTGTGATTGAAAGAAAAAAATAGGTTTTATTTGAATAAGGTGGTTCACAAAGTTTTCAGAATTAGTCATCCCCAGATTAATCACATATCCTAAAATGATCTTGTTGGAAAAATAGACAGTGTCAAAGTTTTGGAACACCTGGGATATCTGAGAATATGAATAAATTGTACACATAAAATAAGACAAAAATACAAAAAAAATCAGTGGAATTAAATGCATTGTATAAATAAGGGTTGCTACAAGGAAAAAAGGAAAAAAAGAAGAAAGGAAAATTGCAAACCTAGGTATAACAAATATCTTGCAGGAAAACAAAGCTAAAAGTTTTGGAAAAAACACTCTCTAAAACATTGTTATTGCATTCTTGGAGATCTCTGCAGCCACCAAAGTCTGTGAATTGATCTTTACTCAGTTAGGTCTCGCACCTCATCCGTAGGTTGTAAACAATTTTTGTATCAAAATAAATTAAAATTAAAAATAGTATCTAAATAAGTGAGTTTTGGTACAGTTTTTAATGTAACTAACACATACGGTGTTCAGAAAACTGTGATGAACAAACGCAGTGGTAGACTGCTGCAGTTGTTGAGTGAAGAAAAATTCTCCATGGAATTCAACTAAATCCAAGACTTAGTTCTCCGAAACTTCTAAGTTAAGCGCCCAGGATATTAAGAAAGTGGGTACCAGGGCGTGGCGTGTAGGAAATATTTAGTCGGTGTTACAGAAAGAAGTGCTTAGAGGTCAGGAAGTGTTACAGAAATAGCTCCCCACGAAATGTTGCACAAATTTGTGTTTACCCACGAAAGTTCGTTTCATATGGGAGTTGTTCAGTGAGGTGGAGAAATGAAAACTGAATTACAAAAAGAGAACCTACCAGCAGTGACTTTTGTTGAAATTAAGTGTTTCTGCCCCAGAAATCTGGAGCCACTGCCCAAGGCCCATTGTTTTGTCTCGGCGCCCCGACTATTGACAGGGGATTGAGCGCCGCAGGCCTCGCCTCTCGCCAACCGTTGGATGCCTGTTGCTCTCGTTTCTTGCAGCGTCGCTGCAGGGAACCTCGGACACGGAATCAAGCAGACTGCCAGGGCTCATCTTCAGTGACGAGTCCCGCTTCTGCCATGGTGACGACTTCCGGGTTCGTGCGTGGAGGCGCAATGGGGAGCGCCATGAGCGTTTTTTTGGAGTGGGGGTGGGGGAGGGGCGGTATACTACATGTCTGGCCGATCTGCTGTGATCGTGTGGGGGCGCAATAACCTGTGGCGCCTATTAACCGATATGTTCCTCACGCGCACTATAACAGCCGTACGGCACATTCGGGAAGTTCTGGAACCAGTGGCTCTCATGTTCCTTAATTGCCATGCCCGCACCCGATTCGTACCCGAAGACGATTTCAAGAAAGCGTGCGCTGTTGATTTTCTCCCCCATACGTCACATACAGTTTTTGACTAAATAAATAAACGCTCGTTCTCATTCCGCCGCCGCTTCCAGCTCGTGCGTGTGCGCGTGTGTTATGGCCAGGCAATGCCAGATCTCTTCCCCTCCGAATGTTTGGGGAGATAGGCGCGTGTGATCAGGATTCCACCCTCTAAGAGCAAATCTGCAAGAACTGCGTGCTCAGATGCAAAATGCACGAGGTAGATTTTCACATGAGTCTATTTGAGACATGTACAACTCAATTCAGCGATGTATAGACGGATGTTCACCAACATGGCGGCCCAGTACCAAACCAAAATGTATCTTCTGTGGCCGTGTGCCACAGTAAATGTTGGTCCTACAAATGTGAAATTGTAATAATTTCGTACGTGTGGTACATCTACCTGCCAGGCAATAATGATCGCTATCTACCTTGCCCTTCTTCGTGAATCTTTTTTTTTTATGTCAAGTGTACACCAACTGCATAACCTGCGTTCCGCCTGTATACATTCTGCGGCTCGTGGAAGTCTAGTGCAGAATAATATTTTGACGACTAAAGAAAATATAGCTGATGTTTTGAATTTTGCATTTCGTCTTTAAACGCTCGAGAACGCCAGACGCTGTGTTGTGAAAGAAATATTAACTAAAGGGACCGCTCAGTTAGGTGTCGGTTGATGAGGAGCTTGGGTGTCTGAGATATTTACAGGCCCTAGGAGAGTAGGCTGCATTAGAGCTCTGAATACCCGCCAACCCGCCCGTCCGCCCGCTCGTCTCAGAAAAGTGCGGGTCTAATCTACTCGCTTTTATACGGGTACTGTATCGTACGAGTACCCGCATCATACGGGTTGCGGGTATAATTGGGGTTTTTGATAGAGATCAGTAAGGATTCTGTTTAAGATTGTAAAAATGCCTATTTATGCTCACGTCCACATTGTCCTTTTGTCCCATTTCGTCCATTCGCCCTCCTATGTTCCATGTGCTCCCTTGTCCCATTTGCCCCCTTGGCTTATTTTCATATCTCGATATCATGTCCCGATGTCCATCTTCTCATTTTGTCCTCTTATCCCATTTTCTCCCCCTGATCCCATTTTGTCTTATTTATCGCGGTTTGACCTATTTGTCTTGTCCCTTGTTCCATTTTGCCCTTTTGTCCCTTGTACCATTTTGTCCCCTTGTACCATTTTGTCCCCCTTTACTGGACGAATTTGCAAGATTCCACTAGTTTTGTTATATAAAATATATTTTGTATACTATAAACTTGTTTTGATTTATCGTTTTGAAAGGTTGCATTTAAGGAAAAAGTTTTTATGACATAACCCAGCAATGCATTCGGGTGATCTGTGAAATCATAGTGCCGTTTAATAAGTACCAATCCTGCATTTTCTTGCCTTATGAACTAAGCGTCTATACCTTTCATGATGTCTATTATCTAAAAAAAACTGAGTTTTTGTAGCGGGGATATGCGGTCTTACCACGAGTTAGGTCCGCGGCCCTTGGTTGTGGCCGCTCAGCTAACGCTCAGTTGGGGGTCTTATCTTCCCAATTCCAATCTTATCTTCCCAATATATCCGTTTTGTTGTCTTCGTTGAACGAGACTGCGCGAATCACATTTGACCTTACGTCCGGGCGCGAAGCTTAGTGGCAAGCGGACTGCGTTTCAGATTCATCGAATTTCTCAGAACAGGAACGCGGAACAGCCTGCGAGGTACGAAAAAGAATGAACGCTGTTTTGTCCGCTTTTAGCTGCGCGTGCACACGTACGCCAGAGTGAAGATCGGGACACAGAGAAGAGAAAATGTTGAACGAAGTTTTTCCTATCTAAAACACTCGTTAATAGAAGATACAATAATTTATCAAAATAATTTTTAAATAAACATTATTGTACATTTGTGAGGCAAGGCGTGGGAAATAAACAGGGAATCGGGGTCATTTCTGCGGATAGTCTGCTTGATAAAGGTAATACTACTAACAGATTTTCTTTCGTTCGAAGACTAACTGGCAATTGCAGTTATTATTTCATATTTTCACTGATATAAAATTGTGATTGTAGGACTTTTTCATCCACAAACGAAACATCGAACATCGTTGTTAAAAACATTATAAACATAAACATTTTATTAAATTTAATAAAACCGATTTTTAATAATTTATTAAATTAATTATTAGTAATATATAAACAATTATTGATATCTAGAAAATTAATTATATATATATATATATATATATATATATATATATATATATATATATATATATATATATTATTTAAAGCCAATCCTTTTTCTTGTTAAAAACGTAAAAGTTCAACGACCCCATCTGTTGAATTTTGCAAATTTCGACAGGAGACAGATTCATCTGGAAACTAGCGTCCTTACTCGAAATTTAATGGTGATTACAATGGTGAAGAGCATTTTCCAATGTGAGACTTCGTCTTCCTGAAATTGAAAAAAATCATAAAACACGCCATTTTCGACTAAAATCCAGTCTATATAGTCGACGTTCCTTTCACGATTCCGGTGTACAAAATATCAGTCCGAAAATTTAAAATTAAAACAGAGTACTCTTAATATGCCATGCAAGTTTCAGCGTCGTAGTGCGAACAGTTTAGGAGATAAGTCAGTCAAAGCTGTCTGTATTTTTGACTTGTGGAAAAATTCCTAGATAGAGAAAATTCGACTGGAGGGCATATTTTTCGTCCAAATGAGGCAAATTGAGGGTTAATTCTGAAAGTTTTTAAAATTTTAAAACATGATTTTGCCTCAAGAATTGGGAAATTTCCCATCGTTTAGTAGATATAAGAATTTTAAACCAATCCCTTTTTCTTGTGAAAAATGTAAAAGTTCAACGACCCCCACCTGCTGAATTTTGCAATTTTCGACAGGAGGTAGATTCGTTTGAAAACTAGCGCCCTAACTCAAAATTATATGGTGATTACAATGGTATAGAGTATTTTTACATCCAGGGTTTTGTATTTCGTAAATTCAGGAAAAACTATATAAATCCAGGTCCAAAAATCCGAAAATTAGAGCAGATCCCTTTTAATCTGCCACGCAAATATCAACGTCGTAGGGCTAATAGTTTGGAAGACACAGCCAGTTAAATATGTCTGTGTTTTTGAGATGTTAAAAAATCGTATATTGTTAAAATTCGTCTGGAGGGCGTATTTTTCGTCCGAATGAGTTAAATGAGGGTTAATTCTTAAAGTTTAGAAAATTTTGAAAGATGATTTTGCCTCCAGAATTGAGAAATTGCCCATTCTTTAGGAAATATAAGAATTTTAAACCAATCCCTTTTTCTTGTGAAAAACGTAAAAGTTCAACGACCCCCTATCTATTGAATTTTTGAATTTTCGATCGGTGACAGATTCTTTTGAAAACTAGCGCCCTAACACGAAATTATATGATTACAATGCTATAGAATATTTTTCAATCTAAGGCCTTTTACTTCGTAAATTCAGGAATAGAATATAAAAATTAATGTCCAAAAATTCGAATTTAGTGCAGATTATTTTAAAACTTCCATGTAAGTTTCAGCGCCGAAGGGCTAATAGTTTAGGGGATACAGCCATTTAAAGAATTCTTGTATTTTTAACATGTTAAAAAATTGCTAGATTAACAAAATGCGTCTGGAGTGGGTATTTTATCGTCCGAATGAAGCAAATGACGGTCTATACTGAAAGTTTATAAATTTTTGAAGAATGATTTTTCCTCCAGAATTGAGAAACTATTCATAATTTAGAAGATAAAGTATTTTAAAACCAATCGTTTTTTTCTTGTAAAAAACGCAAATGTTCGACGACGGTGAAGAGCATGTTTGCTTCTACGGCTGTGTTTTTCGTAAATTCAGGAAAATTTTATCAAACCAAGGTCCAAAAATTCGAAAATAGAGCAGTTTATTTTAAAACTGCCATGCAAATTTCACCGTCGTAAAGCTAATAGTTTAAGAGATACAGCTATTTAAAGATGACTTGTAATTTTAACATATTAAAAAATTCTAGATTGAGAAACTGCCGATAGTTTAGGAGATATAGGATTTTAAAACAAATCCTTATTTCTTGTGAATGACGTTAGAGTTCAACGACGGTATAGAGAATTTTTGCTTCTAAGGCTGTGTTTTCCGTAAATTCAGGAAAATTTGATCAACCAAAGTCCAAAAATTCGAAAATGCGGCAGATTATTTTAAATCTGCCATACAACTTTCAGCGTCGTAGGGCTGATTCTTTAGGAGATACAGCTATTTAAAGATGTCTTGTATTTTTAACATATTAATAAAATTCTAGATTGACAAAATTCGTCTGGAAGGGTTACTTTTCGTCAGAGTGAAGCAAATAACGGTATATTCTAAAAGTTTATAAAATTATGAAGTAGGATTTTGCCCCTAGAATTGAGAAACTGCCCATAGTTTAGGAGATATAGGATTATAAAACCAGTCTTTATTTCTTGAGAAAATTGTAAAGGTTAAAGGACGGTGAAGAGCATATTTGCTTCAAAGCCTGTGTTTTCCGTAAATTACGGAAAATTTTATCAAACCAAAGTCCAAAAATTCGAAAATAGAGCAGATTATTTTAAATCTGCCATGTAAATTTCAGCGTCGGATGGCTAATAGTTCAGCAATAATATGTAAGATACAGCCATTCAGAGATGTCTATTATTTTTAACATGTTAAAAATATCCTAGATTGACAAAATGCGTCTGAAGGGGGTATATTTCGCCCGAATGAAGTAAATGACTGTATATTCTGAAAGTATAAAATATTGAAGGAGGATTTTGCCCCTAGAATTTAAAAAACTGCCCATAGTTTAGGAGATATAGGATTTTGAAGCCAATCCTTATTTCTTGTGAAAAACGTAAACAACGACGGCGACGAGCAATATTCTTTCAAAAGCTGTGTTTTCCGTAAATTTAAGAAAAAAATATCAAACCAAAGTCCGAAAATTCGTAAATAGAGATTATTTTAAATCTGCCATGCAAGTTTCAGGGTCGTAGGGCTAATAGTTTACGAGATACAGTCATTTAAAGATGTCTTGTATATTTAACATGTTAAAAAAATTCTAGATTGACGAAAAGTTTGGAGGGGGTATTTTTTGTCCGAATGAAGCAAAGGACGAAATATTGTGAAAGTTAAAAAAAAATTAAAGTAGGATTTTGCCCTTCGAATTGAGACACTGCCCATAGAATAAGAGGTATAGGATTTTTAAAAGCAATCCTTATTTCTTGTGAAAAACGTAAAAGTTCAACGACGGTGAAGAGCATTTTTTCCTTCTAAGGCTGTTTCTCGTAAATTCTGGAAAAGTTTATCAAACCAAAGTACAAAATTTCGAAAATAGAGCAGATTTTTTCAAAACTTCCATGGAATTTTCAGCGTCGTAGGGCTAATAGTTTAGGAGATACAGCCATTTAAAGATGTCTTGTATTTTTAACATGTTAAAAAAATCCTCGATTGATATTATGCTTCTGGAGGGCTTTTTAATCCGAATGAAGGAAATAGAGGTATGTTCTAAAAGTTTGTAAAATTTTGATGAAGGATTTTGCCCCTAGAATTGAGAAACTGCCCATAGTTTAGGAGAAATAGAATTTTTAAACAAATCCTTATTTCTTGTGAAAAAGTAAAAGTACAACGACGGTGAAGAGTACTTTTGCTTCTATGACTGCGTTTTCCGTAAATTCAGAAAAATTTTATCAAACCAAATCAAAAGATTCGAAAATTGAGCAGATTATTTTAAATCTGACATGCAAATTTCAGCGCCAAATGGCTAATAGTTTAGAAGATACAGCTATTTAAAGATGTCTTAAATATTAAAAAATCATAGTCTGATAAAATGCGTCTGGAGAGGGTATTTTTCGTCAAAATGAAGGTCTTGTCTGAACGTTTATAAAATTTTGAAGCAGGATTATGCGCCTAGAATTGAGAAACTCCCCATAGTTTAGGAGATATAGGATTTTTAAACAAATCCTTATTTCTAGTAAAAAACGTAAAAGTTCAAGGAGGGTGAAGCGTATTTTTACTTCTAAGGCTATTTTCTGTAAATTAAAAAAAAATTATCAAACCAAAGTCCAAAAATTCGAAAATAGAGCAGATTATTTTAAATCTGCCATGCAAATTTTAGCGTCGTAGACCTAATAGTTTAATAGATACAGCCATTCACAGAAGACTTTTATTTTTCACTTTTTAAAAAAATGCGTCTGGTGAGAGTATTTTTCGTCCAAATGAAGCAAATAAAGGTATATTCGAAAAGTTCATAAATTTTGAAGGAGGATTTTGCCCCCATAATTGAGAAACTGCCCATAGTTTAGAAGATATAGGATTTTAAAACAAATCCTTATTTCTTGTGAAAAACGTACAAGTTTAACGACGGTGTAACAGAATTTTTCCGTCTATTGCTGTGTTTTCCGTAATGTCCGGAAACATATATCAAACCATTTTTCAATCTGAGGCTTCATTTTCCTGAAATTCGCGAAAACATTCATAAAACACGCCATTTTAGACAAAAATTCAATTATATAGTTGCCTTCCTTTTCACGTTTCCCGAGGTCAAAATACCAGTCATCCATAGAAAAACAAAAAGAAGATTAGTCCTTATCTGCCGTGCATATTTCAGTGTCATAGAGCTTAGCAGATACAGCCAGTCAAATTTGCCTGTATTTTGGACATGTTGAAAATATACTAGAAGGAGAAAAAGCGTCAGCAAAACGTATTTTCGTTCAAACGAGACAAATGATGGTATTTTCTGAAAGATTATAAAATTTGGAAACAGGCTGTGCCTTCAGAATTTAAGGCTAAATGCACCGAAAAATACTTATAGGAAAAATCAATAGATCGCAGCACTATCACACGGAATTTACTAGATCGATAACGTCTGAACAAATTGTCCGATTTTCGATCTGTAAACGGCGTTGGACTCCTTTTTAAAATAGAATTCACGCTACGATTCGGTTTTTTCAAAAAATATTTCCCCAAAAAATTTAAAATGATTTCTCATAGTTCCGGGAAGAAATTAAAAAATGTGGGCTTATAGCGCGATGACGACTTGCTTCCTGAATCCAACGCCGTGTCAATCATGCAAATCGGATGAATAGGAGCGGCGTAAAGTGAAATTTCGGAAAAAGTACCTGATCCCCCCAGTTGCGTCACCCGAACCTTGTGGGGGATCCCTCGACGCGGCGGAACGGTCAAACCCGGCGGCCTGCGGCCTGGGACTCGGTGCCTAGAGTAACAACCAGCTCCATGGTTTCACAATGGGCAAACTGAATCAGACCTGTAGAGATATTTCAAGATTTTCACCGTGAAATATAAAGATGGAGTCTCACAATTGTTATAAATCTTGGAAAGTCAGTCATCGAAGTGAAGATTCAAAGGATTATATAGTACGAGTAAATACACTTTACCTTCGATTCCTCTCCATTCGCATGATTATTATTATTATTATTATTATTATTATTATTATTATTATTATTATTATTATTATTATTATTATTATTATTATTATTATTATTATTATTATTAATAATAATAATACTACTAATAATAATAATAATAAAGTCCTAATGTTTCGTTCTTTTCAAGTATTATATTTCTCTGCTAAGAGAGCAAAGGATAAAAGAGAACTCAACAGGGTATTCCAGCGTAGACCAAGACTAGATAAAGAAAAGTTTCTTCAAGAAATACGCAGTTTTTAACTGTTTTTTGACGTTAAATAAATAAATAAAAAAAGAAAAATGCCAAGAAGTGGAAGAACATAACAAAAGGAGACCTAAAGAAATGTTCCGGGTCATTCGAAATATAACCAGGGAGTGCCAACTGGCAATGAAGAATAGGCAGGGACCGAAAAGGTATTAGATACCGGTAAAATACCGGTATTTTACATACCTTTTTCAAATACCTATGTTTTTTATACCGGTAAAATACCTCTATAGGACGTCTATAACGGTATGGACGTCCATAAATATATACATATTATAAGGGTATTATACCTGTATTTTCAATGAAAAACAATAGCTTACCATTCATAAATGTCGAATAAATAAGTTATTTTAGTTAATAATATCTCACAAAATGTTTATTAAACTAATATACTTTTATAATTGTTATTTATTGTTTGAATTACTATTTTGTTCATATATAATACTCGGTTACTAATAATTAACGAAACGCGAATGATTCCACTAATTCTTGTATAGTAAATATAATCTCCACTTCGTCACTGCACAATGTTCTCGCCCACTGAAAACTGCTCATCGCCCTCTTCCTACGCTTGGGCATATCGAATTGCCCTAGTGTAGCACGCAGCCCGCCGAAGAACGCGGCGAGATGTCTGCAGAGGTCAGAAAAGTCACGCTATCAGAACAGCAGTGTGCCAGAGGTGCGACCCTGCTTCCAGCTCAGAAGAGTGACTACACGAGCGCGTGCCCTGGCGGCGCAGGGCTTGGATAGAAAGGAGCGCGAAATGAGGACCAAACATTCAAAACGTGACATGTCCACTTTACTCCTTTTCGAGAAAACGCAAAAATAATATGTCATGAAAATTATGCAGATGTTTTATTTGTACTTAATTCTGAATTATGTAATAATGATAGCTAAATAAATTATTAATATAAAATTTAAATATTCTATGAACTTACATTTAAAGAAAACAACATTTATGTCAACTGGTAAAAAAGGAAGCCTGAACATCAACGGAGAAGTGATATACATGGCAGGCGAAGTTAAATACTTATGAATTACAATAACAAATTCTGGATACTGTACAGAAAAACTAAAGAGAGGAATAATTTTAGAAAAAGCAGCGGAAAGAAAATTACACAAATTCATAAAATATGCAGGCATATCAAGTGATTGATTTCTAAAATTTTAGGTCCCGGAACGCGCTCAAAATGATTTATTAATTTAATAGAAATAATTATATATTTATAATATAATGTAATAATTATCAGCGAGATACAGGAACGCCGTTCCGTCGTGTTCCGTCAGAAATCAAGCCTTGCGTAAGACCAAAATCCAAATAATCGAGAAAATGGCATTTCTAATTCTGTTGTGTGGGTGTAAAAGCTGAACATTGAGATAGGCCGAAAAAAGGAAGATGCTATTGAAGTATGGACACGGAAGAAAATATTAAACGTACAATGGGAGGGTAAGAAGATAAATGCCGAAATTTTGAAAAGAAAACAGAACTTTCTCTAAAAGTCAAAGCCAAAAAATGGAAAATAAAATATTTTGGACATACTATGAGTCGAACAAAATCTCTAGAAAAGGATATTATGCTTGGAATGATTGAATGAAGCGGAAGAAAAGGGTGTAAGTGGCACAATTGAATAACTAATACACAATATCACAAACAAAAGGAAAAAGGCAGTTCGAGTCCGAGTGAGCAATGAACAAGTTGCTAGCATCCTATTGCTGTGTATATCCAGATAGGTCTAACAAGGGATGGCTTGCGATCTATGTTCTAGTACTATTTCTCTGCGCGTTCAGACCCGCGAAGAATTGGGACCTGCAGATGAAAGGAGAGATGCTCACAGCCGCTGCTTGACCGGGATTGGAGCCGACAAATAGACATCATCGCACTGAACAGTGTGTTTGATACCCGTCTTTCATGCGTACATTCTGCCATTATTAAGGAAGAACTCGCTGAATTATCGGCGCGTCCCCTCCCAGTTTCGGATAGCAAGAAAAGCGAAGGAATGATGCTCAAGTAATACAAATGCAAATATCAATGTTCAAAATTAAAACATCTTTAAAAAATCTGGTTTAGAAACATCGATCAAGTTCGTGCGGAAGATAATTTGTTTTGACAGTGGCCGTGATTGTTAATTTATAATTACGATTATACAAAACGGCAAAAGAAAGTAAAAAGAATAACAGCGAAACTAAGCCTGAAAACTATCGCCCAGGGTCATCTTATGGAGTCACAACTTCCTCAAATGGGTACAGGAAGGTGGGCGAGAGACCTTACACCTACATGTATACATGACATACGTAGGAAATACCAGAAAAATTGGGTTATTTCTTGGGCTGAAGATAGTCTCGCTTTATTCGAACACATGTATTGACAGTGGTATAATGCAATATTATTTCATATTTTAACTTTTTTATAAAATTGTGATTATTGGTTTTCTCATTCACAACAACTCATCAAGCACATCGATAATAAACATCAGGTTTTATAAATGTTTCATTTTTTTACGAAATATGTTCATGTGTCTATACAAAATCTATGTTTTGAAAATATCAACATCAATGTTGCATCCCTATTCTCGACACCTAGATGAGGATCGCCGATTTAATACGTTTGCATTCTGATTCCTTAATATGAGGTTTATCAGTGACTGGTATGCTACGTTTTACTAGTAGTATATAAATCTTATAAATTGAATTGCTACCCGATTAAATGTTACTGATAAGCGTGTACGATGTTTAGAAAAATGGTATCTTCATGTAGAAATATAAAAGTTGCCGAACTGTATAACAAAACATAATTTATCCCCCTCATAGACGGATATTCCTCTTCTAGTGTGGTGTTCCTGTCTAAGGGTTTAAGTTGTATTGCTTTCATGACAATTTAATGCATTAAAAAATACATACATATATATATATATATATATATATATATATATATATATGTCACAATACAATGATTTACACTACATCCTTTTATGTTATCATTTACGTAGTTTGTATCAAAATGACGCGCCGGGAATTACTTATTCCAATCTTCAAGTTTATACAAATATAACAGAATCATTTTATATCAATATAACTTACTAAGTAAGCTGGGACATGTCACGATTCTTAATATTAGATTTTAATGTTTGTTACAGTGTTGGATTCAGGATGCATCTCGCCTGCGCGCTATTTTACCACTTCTTCAATTTTGTCCGAAAGTACGAAAACAGTTTTAAAATTTTACTTGGGAAAACAGATTCATCAGGTGAAGTCTATCAAGGAGACAAACGCCGTTTTGAGATCAAAAATCGAGTCGCAGGATAAAAGAGGTCGTGCGTAATTTCGGCTCATTCTTTCTGGTAGTGGAATGATAACGGAAGATCTTAGAAGTAAAATGTATGTAAAATAAGATGTTAGGCCATGGAATATTGGTGATATCTACACAATTAGTTCAATTTTCTTTTTGAAATCAGTTTCCAAATCGGAATTGATATTTTGAGTAGTGCCTCAAATAACTTTTTGATGGTATGAAGACGGAAATATGTGAACAAGATATATAGTTTTATACGACTATTACAGATGATATGAAACCGTTTGGTTGTATTACAGCATCACTAGTTTGATAAGTAGAGAAAAATATATTGAGACTGAATGGGACGAAAGCTTAAACTGACTGCCCAGCTTGCCTGTCTGAAAGTTCGGCCTCCCGCGCCGGGTTTGGCCGTTCGGCCGCGTCGAGGGAGGGCCCAGAAGGGGTGGGGTGAAGCAAGGGGAGCGGGAAGGGGGAGGGGGATCAGGTATTTTTTTCCGAAATTTCACTTCACGCCGCTGCTATTCAACCGATTTGCATGATTGACACGGCGTTCTTCAATTTCTTCCCGGAACTATGAGAAATCATTTAAAAAATTTTTTTGGAAATATTTTTTGAAAAAGCGGCATCGTAGCGTGAATTCTATTTTAAAAAGGAGTCCAACGCCGTTTACAGATCGAAAATCGGACAATTTGTTCAGACGTTATCGGTCTAGTAAATTTTGCTTATTTTGGTGCTGCCACGTGGTGGCGACAAATTGAACTTGTGTCGGTACATTTAGCCTTAAGAATACACAATAGTTTATGTAATATGAGCTTCTAAATCCAATCCTTTTTCTTTGCTAAAAACGCAAAATGTAATCGACATCCCCCCTTGTTAAATTTCGAAAATTTCGTACTGAGCCCGATTCTTCTGAAAACTAGCGCCCTAACTCGAAATTTAATATCGATTACAATGGTGAAGAACATTTTCCCCTCTGAGGATTGGTTTTCCTAAAATTCGTTAAACACGCCATTTTAGCCAAAAATGCAATCTATAAAGTCGCCGTTCTTTTCACATTTCCGCTGCTCAAAATACCAGTCGGCAATAGAAAAGCAAAGAGAAGAGTACTATTCAACGGCCGTGCACAGTTCAGCGTCGTATAGTGAATACCTAGGTAGTTTAGGACATACAGCCAGTCAAAGTCGACTGTATTTTAAACATTTTGTAAAAATATTAGAATGAGAAAAAGGGTCTGGAAGCCGTATTTTCTGTTTGAATAAGACAAATAAAGGTATTTTCTGAAAGAGTATAAAAGTTGGAAACAGGCCATGCCATCAGAATTTAAAAATTCACAATAGTTTAGGTAATTTGAGGTTTAAAATCCAATAATTATTTCTTCCTAAAAACGTAAAATTAATCGACATCTCTGTAGAATTTCGCATATTTCGCGAAAACATTCATGAATTACGACATTATAGACAAAAAATGCAATCTATATAATCGCCGTTTGACATTTCCCCTGCTCAAAATAACAGTCGGCAGTAGAAAAACAAAGAGCAGAGTAATATTCATCTGCCTTGCAAATTTCAGCGTCGTAGAGCGAATAGTTTAGGAGATACTTCTTCTTCTTCCAAACACTACAGCCCGATGTGGGCCAAGGCTGCCTTCACGATCTGCCTCCATTCCTCTCTTCTTTCGGCCTTCTCCCACCATCCAGGGACTTTCATTGTTTTCAGGTCATCCACAACATCCTGAAACCAACTTTTTCTGGGCCTGCCACGTTTTCGTACGCCCAGAATGTTATTTTTATGTATATGTTTAGGCATTCTTTCCACTCCCATTCTCTGCACGTGTTCCAACCAAGAAATTCTGCGAGATTTTATGAATCTAATTATATCTTGATCTTCAAGTATATTGTTTATTTCTTCATTGGATCTTATCCTCCATTTTTCTCTATCTTTTACAGCTCCGTATATTCTCCTTACAATTTTCCTTTCAAATCTACGTACTGTATCGATGTCATTATTGCTCAGGACCCATGTTTCTGCTCCGTAAGTTACTATTGGTCGAATTAAAGATTTATACAACTTGACTTTTGTTTTCCTAGTCAAGAGAGCAGATTTTAGGAGTGGTATATTTGCATAATAGGCCTTATTACCTTTCATCACCCTTTTGTTGATTTCTTCAGATACATTGTTTGTATTGTTAATATTAACTCCAAGATATGTGAAATCACTGACTCCTTCAAAGTTGTAATCATTTATCACCATTGTTTGTATTTTTCTTCTAATTTCTGATGCTGACATTTTCAAGTATTTGGTCTTTTTTCATTAATTTTAAGGCCTATGGTTTTGCTATTTATTTCCAATGTTGTAAACATTTCTTCTAGTGCCTCTTTACTTCTTGCTATTAGTGCTATATCATCAGCATATGCTAGGCATTGTTTAGACTTATAGAGGATGTTGCCCCTAATATTTAATGTTTTCACAGCACTATGGAGAGCGATGTTGAATAGTGTAGCTGATAGCGAATCATCTTGCTTAACACCCGATGTTATTTTAAATGGGTCGCTAATCTTCCCTGCAATGTATACTTTACATTGAGATTCAGACAAACAAGTTTGGATCAATCTTATCAATTTGCTTGGCATTCCATCTTCCTTTAGCACTCTGAACAACTGGTTCCAGTTAATACTGTCAAATGCTTGTTGATAGTCAATGAAGAGTAGATGTAAATCAATGTTATACTCATAACATTTTTCCATTATTTGTCTAATGGTAAATATCTGGTCTGTAGTTCCTCTACCTTTCCGGAATCCACATTGATACTCATCAATTATATTTTCAGCGAAGTTGTTCAATCGCCTCTGAACTATACTGGAAAATATCTTATATACAGTGTTCAAGAGTGTAATTCCTCTATAGTTTTTACATTTTCTGTTTGAATGAGACAAATAAAGGTATTTTCTGAAAGAGTATAAAAGTTGGAAACAGGCCATGCCATCAGAATTTAAAAACTCACAATAGTTTAGGTAATATGAGCTTTTAAATCCAATCATTATTTCTTCTTAAAAACGGAAAATTTAATCGACCCTCCCTGTTGAATTTCGCATATTTCCACCGAAGTCCGATTCTTCTGAAAACTAGCGTTCTAACTCGAAAATTAATGGCGATTACAATCGTAAATAACATTTTCCCTCTCAGGCTTCTTTTTCCTAAAATTCGCGAAAACATTCATTAATCACGCCATTTTAGACAAAAACGCAATCTATATAATCGCCGTTTATTTCACATTTACCCTGCTCAAAATACCAGTCGGCAATAGAAAAACAAAGCGATGAGTACTACTCATCTGCCGTGCAAATTTCAGCGTTGGAGAGCGAATTGTTTAGAAGATACAGCCAAACAAATCGACTGTATTTTAAACATGTTGAAAAAATGTTGGAATGAGAAAAAGCGTCTTGAAGTCGTATTTTCTGTTTGAATAAGACAAATAAAGTTATTTTCTGAAATAGTATAAAATTTGAAAACAGGCCATGTCATCAGAATTAAAAAATTTACAATAGTTTAGGTAATATGTGCTTTTAAATTCAATCATTTTTTCTTGCTAAAAACGTAAAAATTAATCGACCCTCCTGTTGAATTTCGCAAATTTTGACCGGAGTCCGTTTCTTCTGAAAACTAGCGACCTAACTCGAGAAATAATGGGGATTACAATGGTAAAGAACATTTTTCTCTCTAAGGCTTCGTTTTCCTGAAATTCGCGAAAACATTAATGAATCACGCCATTATTGAAAAAAATGCAATCTATATAATCGCCGTTTATTTGACATTTCCCCTGTTCAAAATACCAGTCGGCAATAGAAAAACAAAGAGCAGAGTAATATTTAGCTGCCGTGCAAATTTATGCGTCGCAGAAAGAATAGTGTAGGAAATACAGCCAGTCAAAGAAGACTTGATTTATGCCACGTTGAAAATTTACAGAAATAAGAAAATGCGTCTGTATGCCGCATTTTTCGTCCGAATGAGGCAAACGATGGTGTTTTCTTACAGTTTATAAAAGTTTTAAGCAGACCTTTGCCTTTAGAATTGAAAAATTCCACACAGTTTAGAAGATATGAGCATTTAAAGCCACTCCTTTTTTCTTGCTAAAATCGGATAATTTAATCCACCTCCCCGTTGTTGAATTTCGCTAATTTCGTCAGGATGCCGATTCTCCTGCAAACAAGCGTCCTAACTCGAAATTTAATGGCGATTACAATAGTGAAGGACAAGAAAGGCGAGTTTTGTGAATGATTTCGGGATTTTTAGGAAAACGAAGCATTAGATAGAAATCTAATGCTTCGTTTTCCTAAAAATCTCGAAATCATTCACAAAACTCGCCTTTATTTAGAAAATAATGCAATCTAAATAGACATTTTTCTTTTCACGCTTCCTGCTCACAAAATACCAGTCGTAATAATGGAAAAAAGAGCAGAGTACTCTTCATCTGCCGTGCAAATTTGAGCGTCGTAGGGCGAATAGTTTAAGTCAACTATTTTAGTAAACTATTCGTCCTACGACGCTGAAATCTGCACGGCAGATGAAGAGTACTCTTCTTTTTGTTTTCCTATATACGACTGGTACTTTGAGCACGGGAAACGTAAACAGAACGGCGATTATTTAGGTTGCATTTTGGTCTAAAATGGTGTATTTTATGAACGTTTTCGCGAATATAAGGAAAACGAAACCTCAAATAGAAAAATGAACTTCACCACTGTAATTGCTGTTAAATTCAGAGTTAGGACACTAGTTTTCAATTGAATCGGGTTCCGGTCGAAATTTGAAAAATTCAACAAGGGGGGAAGTCGATTAAATTTTACGATTTTGACTAGAAAAAAGGATTGGCTTTAAATGCTCATATATCCTAAACTATTGCGAACTCGTCAATTCTAAAGGCACAGCCTAGTACAGAATAATGGTAACTTTAAAAAATGTCATCATTTGCCCCATTCGGACGAAAAATACGGTTTGCAGACGCATTTTAATCATTCTAGTATATTTTCAATATTTCCAAAATTCGGTCATCATTGACTGGCTGTATCTCGTTAACTATTCGCCCTACGACGCTGATATCAGCACGGCAGATGAACAGTATTCTTTTTGTTTTCCTATATACGTCTGGTACTTTGGGCACGGAAAACTTAAAAGGAACGGCGACAATATAGGTCATTTTGGTCTAAAATGGCGTATTTTATGAACTTTTCGCGAATTTAAGGAAAACGAAACCTCAGATAGAAAAATGCTCTTCACCATTGTAATCGCCGTTAAATTTAGAGTTAGGACGCTAGTTTCTAGAAGAATCGGCGTCCAGTCAAAAGTTGAAAAATTCAACTATTAAATTTTACGATTTTGACTAGAAAAAAAAGGATTGGCTTTAAATGCACATATCTATTGCAAATTTGGCAATTCTGGAGGCACAGCCGCGTTTAGAAGATTATGAACTTTTGGAAAACTTCGTCATTTGCTTCATTCCGACGAAATATACAGTCTCCAGACGCTTTTTCTAAATTAAAGTATATTTTCAACAATTCTACAATAGTCATTTTTGACTGGCTGTATCAAATCGCTCTACGACCCTGAAATCTAAACGATAGGTGAAGAGTACTCTTCTCTTTGGTTTCCTATTTACGACTGGTAGTTAGGGCACGGGAAACGTAAAAAGAACGGCGACAATGGAGGTTCCATTTTGGTATAAAATGGCGTACATTATGAACGTTTTCGCGAATTTCAGGAAAACGAAGCCTCAGATAGAAAAATGATCTTCACCATTGTAATCGCCATTAAATTTCGAGTTAGGACGCTACTTATCAGAAGAATCGACGTCCGGTCGAAATTTGAAAACTTCAACAGGGGGGTCGATTAAATTTTACGATTTTGACCCGAAAAATGGATTGGCTTTAAATGTTCATATCTCCTAAACTATTGCGAATTTTGCCATTCTGGAGGCACAGCCGTCTTCAGAAGATTATGATCTTTTGGAAAATGTTATTTGCAAACTTTTTTGAAACAATAGGCTAAAAATTCGTTTATAGAGCATATTATGAAAAATCTTCCATGCAAATTTCATCGTCGTAGGGCCAATAGTTTAGGATATACAGTCAATTAAAGATATGTTGTAACACATGAAAAAATTTCTAGATTGACAAAAGGCCTCTAAAGTGAGTATTTTTGGTCCGATAAAAGCAGATGACGTATTCTGAAAGTTTTTAAAAATTTGAATCAGGATAATCCCCCGGGTCAGTCGTAGTTCGACAGCGTGCGAGGCAAGAACTACTGCTGCGCTCTATCATCTTATCGATATACTGTATCTCTGAACCAAAACATTTCAGTATTAATATTACCTTAGAGTGTTATTTAAAGTGCTATCAGTGTTCCAAGCAGTATGCAGCGTTTCTCTGGCCGGCCTGCTTGCACATTTAGGTTGCACTAAGAGCAAAGCCAGCATGTCGCGATACTTTTATTGGCCTCGTTGTTTCCAGGATATGGAGACATATGTGAAAACTTGCGATGTGTGTCAAAAGGTTGGTAGGCCAAATGATCGTAAAAAAGCACCGTTAATGTTAGTACCGCCGATAACGGAAGTCTTCGGTAAAATTAATATTGATACTTGTGGACCTCTTCCCGAAAGCAAAGAAGGCAACAAGTTTATTTTGACAGCCATTTGTTTAGCGTCTAGATATCCGGAGGCTATTCCAATTACAGATTTGCCATCAACAACTATCATAAGTGCCTTGTTGAAATTATTCAGTAGAATCGGGTTTCCTAAGGAATTAAAAACAGACCAGGGCACGTGCTTTACAAGCGCATTGACAGGGGAATTTGCTAGGAAGTTTGGGATCAAACTGGTGAGAAGTTCGCCCTACCACCCGCAGTCAAATCCTATCGAACGCGTGCATAGGACGATGAATCGCTTAATCAAAGTGTCATGCTTGAAAGCAGGAACGGAGTGGGAGGACCAAATGCCCGCGATTTCATTTGCTTTGAGAACCATGGTGCACGAGAGCCTCTAATTGAGAATTTCTAATTGTTCCGCCTGACTCTCAAAAACACTTAAAAATGCTGTTATGTCGTCGTCCTCCCCTTTGAATCGGCTCATAACTTGATTTAATCGAATGTGCATTTTGCTATTTACTTCGGACTGCGGACTAGCTCTACCCGCCAGTTGGCCCTGTTCTATTCTCAGTTTTTCTAACTGAAATGCACGTTCCTTCTCTGCTTCGCGTTCGGCTTTTTGATCCTTATAGGCGCGTTCCTTCTCTAATTCGCGTTCGGCCTTTTCTCGTTCGCGTTCATCCTTATATGCCTGAGCTATCCCTTTCACAAATTCCTCCTCGTAATCGGAATGCTCCTCTATCAATTTTTTTAGTACTACCAAAGTTTCCCCACCTGTAATTTGGAGTCCTAATTCCTGTGCCACGTGCACTACACAATCTTTCCCGAATCTCGGTAAGTAAGCCATAACTGAAACCTGAACAGAACCTTACAATGCAGATAGCTACACTTACACCAGATCCTTGCTGACTTCTTGATTTTATCAAAGCCGGTACGCCTTGAGACGTCCTTCCTTCTCCGTCCTTCCTTCCTTCCGGCGTTGCCGTGAAGACGTGGGCGTCTGGCTAGGAGCGGACTCTCTCTGCTCCCGTGCGTCGTAATTATGTCTGCCCGTCGACACACCCACGGACTGGCCCACCCACTGTTCGTAATACTGCCACCACGTATAAGTATGGTGCAACAATGCAGTGCCGTTCCGGCGTGAATGTTTTAACTGCTGCTATTAATTAGCACAATTAAGCAACACTTCCCCGTGGAATTCTTATAACCGCATCCACCAATTATACTATTTGGTGAATGATATTCCCCGTGGAATTCGTATAACCGCTGCCACCAATTATGACTATTTGGTGAATGATATTCCCCGTGGAATTCGTATAGCCGCATCCACCAATTATGACTATTTGGTGAATGATATTCCCCGTGGAATTCGTATCACCGCTGCCACCAATTATGTCTACTCGTCTGTGACGTCGTGGGAATACACAATAATCACAGACACGAGCTTCAATGATAAATATGTACAGGTTCATTCACAATATGTACAGTAATAATTTAAGTTACTCAGCTCTGGTAGATGTTTACTTCCCTGATCGCAGGAGCGATCCTTAAAAATGAAATGACTGACTCGTGGCCCGCGCCACTCCTCAGCGAGCCTCCCGCACACAGCAGACAGCTCCAGCGACCTCGGTCACCCGTGGATATAGTCCACAACGGCGTCCCAACACATGGGTTGCCGCACGAGCCTAGCTCGGCTCCACACCGATCTGGTCGCAAGTTTTGTGCGTTCGCACGAGGGTTCCCACTCAGCTCAACAAACCCCGCCCCCGCGCTCTGCGTTCGCTCTTATATAGCTACCACCCACGTGACCTGAAACCTCTCTGGGTTTTGCACACGGCCCGCGCTTGTAGCTTTGCCAGGCATTTTTGGACATCCATTTCCATGGATTCCAAGAATTTGTCACGCGGCACGCGGCAAAAATGCGCTGTCCCGCACTTTGGGCATCCCTTTCCCTAGCTCTTAGGATTTCTCAGACTACCTCGGCGTGTTACATCCTGCCTGGCCCCTGGCGTCTAATCCCTTGCCGCCGCAACTTTGTGGCGCCCCGGCGGTTGCTACCTGTAGCCCTACAATACGTTACAATATCAAATGTATACCCATTTATTCCAAACTAGGAAATCACAAATATTTTTAAGAATCATGACATTAAAACTACCTCCAGTATATCTTTCATCAGAGCTGGTCTGTCTGACCCTAACCTCAGTCACATTATGAGCTTCAGAAGGCAAATTTTTATCCAACCTGAGGAACTTCACAAACTCCCGCAATCATCAGTGATTGTATATGAAGGTACACCATATAGAATCTTTTTCTCTGTTGAAAACTTTACTTGTTTCAATTGCAAAATGGAAGGCCATACTGTTAGTAACTGCCCCCAAAATCAACCCAAGAGAATTGCCTTCTGGACTCTACCAGTACAAATATATCATTAAACCCCTCAAACAACACTGAAGTACAACTCATCACAGTTGATACACCCACTGCCCCCCTACTAGTGACCCTATAAATTCCCCCCCGTTGTTAAGAGAAGCCTCCCAAATGAATCCTCCTCTCCCTCTGAAGCAAACAACAATGTTAAAGACAGCCACAATGAAGACAATAATGTGAAAAAGACAAAAAAAAAGAAACAGAAAAAGAATTCTGCAAAACAAGATGAAACGGACCAAGACAGTAACCCTAGTACTACTCTTGAAGACATGCTCAGTCCAACTAAAGCTCTGTTCGAAAAGAACAAAAACTCCTTTCCACTGTCAGAAAACAAACTTCATTTACTACTTGAAAATGCTTTGGGCTCTGCTGACCCTCTCACCATTGTCAAAGATTATTCCAATGATATCCCAGCAGTCATAAAAATGCTCAACGATATCCACTCTGCACTAAATGACAGAGTTATCTATTTATTTATTTATTTAGTCAAAAACAGTCAAAAACTGTATGTGACGTATGGGGGAGAAAATCATCTGTGCACGCTTTATTGAGTTTCAGAATCCCTTCCCAACAATTTAACTATTAATAGTTGAAAGCTGAAAAATAATAATAATAATAATAATAATAATAATAATAATAATAATAATAATAACAACAAATTTTAACAAGCAAGAGATTAACATTTCAAAAACTAGATATTTTCGTTGCCAAATTATAGAAAACTTATTTTTAACGGTAAATGAACTGCAGATTTGATTTTTCTGTATTGTTAACAAAATAGAAACTCACCCTAAGCTCTACTACCACTACAAGCAAAAGGAAAGCTCAACAAAATGTGCGCATAGTGAAGCTACATTTACGTTCAGAAGCAAATCAAGGGGCCATCTCAGCATTTGCTCAATGGATCAGGGAAACTGGACAAAAACCTGATCGAGATGGGGGTCATTGACCCGGAAGTACATTATTTGTTACAGGCATATTGAGTCTTTTTTAAAATTATACAATGCAAATGTAAACTAATTCATTATACTATATCTTGTTTTTGTTAAAGCAAACATTATTTTTCTTTTTGACGATCAGTATAGTCTCTAATTGTATAGAAACAGTTTTGCAGTAGAAAAGATTTTACTTTTATCTTAAATTTGTGTACTAATTTTAATTGTTTAATTTCATCTGGCAATGCGTTGTAAAGTAATGTACATGTATGTGGATTTCTTGTAGTGAGTAGTGAGTGATACCGACACTTGATGAACATGATTTCTACGTCGAGTGTAGTAAATATAAATATCAGTATTACATGAAAATAAGTTACCACCGTTAAGTTAAGTCAGTTTTTACAAATACTACAGACTCATAAATAAATAGGCAATGCAATGGTAAGATTCCAAGCTCAATGAAAAGAGTCTTGCACGGATCACGTGGATGGGATTTTTTCATTATTAGGATAATTTTCTTTTGCAATCTAAATGGCTGGCAACTAAAGGATGAGCTTCCTCAGAATATTATGCCATATCTCAGGCGGGAATGTACATTTGCAAAATACACGCAATGAGCTGCATGAAGGCTGACAGAATTAGAAAGAATTCTGAATGCATAACATAATGAGCTTAATTTAGTGTTTAATTCTGTTATATGTACATTCCATTTGAGGTTTGATTGAATTGAGAGACCTAGAAATTTTGTTACCTTAACACCAGCTAATTGCGTATTGTTCATTTTTAATGGAGCATACGATTGCCGATTTGAAACGCAAAATTGCATGAGTTTCTCCTTCGTTAACTATTAATTTGTTATTACAAAACCAATTTGAAACTTCTGAAATTGTACTACTTGTTTCTTTTTTGCAAAGAACATTCGTGTCATCGCCAAACAGAACTGTTCTTCCATTTTAATAGATGAGGGCATATCGTTTACGTACAACAGAAAGAGGATAGGACCTAAGATCGAACCTTGTGGGACCCCATGTTCAATTGGCAAAGAATTGAAGAGATAAGTAAATAATGTCCTTTCGTTCCAGTACGGTATTTCTTCTCTTTGAGATCGATGTTTAAGTGTGTACGAGGTTAAGGATGTACGAGGTTATCCAATCTAGGGCAATACCACGAATTCCATAAGAAGGTATTTTGAGAGCAAGATGTTATGGTTAATAACGTCAAAAGCTTTCGAAAGATCTAAAAATATCCCAATGAGTTCTTCATTTTGGTCCATTGATGAAGCAACATCTTTAAGGAAAGAAAAAATGGCAGATTTTGATTTCCTAAAACCGTGTTGTGAGTCTGAAAACGCGTCCTTTTTCCTGAGAAAAGTTTCCATTCGCGTATAGAAAAGCCTCTCTAATATTTTTGAGAAAACTGACAAAAGAGAAATTAGACGGTAATTTTGAATTTCATTTTGTTCCCTTTCTTAAAAAGTGGCTTAATTTTTGCTGTTTTGAAAATATCTGGAAATATTCCTGTGCACAAGAAAATCGATATTGAAATCTCCACATACAACAATGGATTTAAAAGAGAGATTACTAATTTTGTTCAGAGTTATCTCTAGATTTTCTAAGAAATTGAATTAATCTAAAGCCGCTTTGTTGGAGGTCTGTGGATGCAAATTAAGATAATTTTGAGCGTAGTAAGATGTACGACTGTTATTTCAAAAACTTTTTCAACTGCATATAAATTGAATTCTGACAAGAAGGTAGAATCAATATTATTTCTTACATAAATACACGAACCTCCGTAAGCAGGGCCTTTATTTGATTCCCTTGCTCTTAAGATCCTGCAAGGTAAAAACTAGGAATTTGGAGTGTGTTTAGATCATTATGAGATAACCAATGTTCTGTAAAGTAAAGAACATCTATTTGACTGAGATCACACTGTAATGCTGCAAATTATCAAAGGCCGAGTCACCAGACTAAAGAAAAAACTGTTAAAACACATACCAGAATCAGACACATCCGACTCAGAATCTAGTATGGAAACAATCTGACAGTATTTTTTTTTTAATAGAAGCCTCATGATAAACACCAACCTGCCATTATTAAATAAAATTCAAGCAAGCAAATGAAGACACTGCCAAGGAATACCACTGGATACCATTGTTGACCTGAGTATCCACACCCATTAAACAACAAGTTGGACTTGGCCAATATTTGTCTGCAAAAATCCTTAAAGACTTACCAACAAGATAAAGCAAATCTTCTACAAAATGTAGCCACCAGAACAGAAATATCTGAACTTAACCCCTCTCAAAACTTAAGTGAACATTCTACAATGGAATGCAAACGGTTTCTACACAATATATGAAAGGCTACAATTACTCTGCCAAAATCACAAGCCCGAAATAATTTGCATTCAGGAAACTAACTTCAAAGCAGACAGCAAAGGTAAATTAAAAGGTTTCAAATGCTACGACGAAAACCGTCACCACTCCAATATAGCTAGCGGTGGTGTTGCCATTTTTGCAAAAGAATACCTGGCTGCAGAACAAATTGACATACAAACAGAGATCGAAGCTGTCGCTATTAAAATCCAAGCCCCAGCGACAATCAGTGTATGTAATATTTACCTTCCCAATAGCCACTCTCTCGATGCTAATGACATTAAAGATCTGATTAAACAACTTCCAAAACCTTTTATCCTACTTGGCGACTTCAGCAGCCATAACACAATATGGGGATCAAACAAATCCGACGCAAGAGGACGCCTCATTAAAAATATTATAGATGAAGAGGACCTAATAATTCTGAACAACGGACAACCCACTCATTTTAATATGATCAACGGACATCTCAGTGCAATAGACCTTACCTTATGTTCCACTGCAATTGCCCCAAAATGCAACTGGAGTGTTCTCGAACAGCTACACGACAGTGATCACTTCCCAATACTCCTGTACATGGACTGCCTCCACAGTATTCCCAATAGCTTTGCAGGATCTCTCAAATGGAATTACGACAAAGAAAATTGGAAACAACACAAAAATGTATTAGCAAAATGTATCAGCAAGATATATCTTGCTGATTCTTGCTGATATTCGAAGAAAACGACGATATCGACCGTATCATTCACTCTTTCTCAAATGTCATAACAAAAGCTAAATATGAATCCATTAAATACGCCAGGCCTACAAATAAGACAAGATCAGTTCCATGGTGGAACGATGAATGCAGTGACGCAATAAAAAGATCTAAAAGAGCTTTTAACAAGTATAAAAAACACAACACTTTAGAAAACAAGATTGAATAATCAAAAAAATGAGACCTAAGGCAAGAAGGATCATCAATGAGAGCAAAGCTAAATCGTGGACAGTCTTTGTGTCATCTATTTCAGCATCAAACAACATTAAAGACTCCTGGAGTAAGATTAATGCCATAAAAGGAAGCAAATTGCCCAATTCAATTCCATTCCTAGAGAATGACAAAATGATTACGGAGCCTTACTGCATCGCAAACATATTGGCTGACAAATTTACAAAAAACTCCAGTTCTCAAAATTATTCTGCTGATTTTCTTCAGTACAAAGCAGAAGAAGAAAAAGGAGAGATTACATTTAATACTAACCAAGACATCGGTTCTGAATATCATTTAAACGACTCCATCTCCCTAAAGGAACTCACCTCAACTATTGATATTACCAAAAATTCATCGCCAGGCCCCGATGGAATCCCCAATATACTCATCAAACAATTACCCACAGAGGGAAACGAAGCCCTTTTGAAAATATATAACTTAATCTGGACTAAGAACATATTTCCTAAAGTATGGAGAATTGCAATAGTAGTTCCAATACCCAAACCTGGTAAAGACAGATTCAAAAGCGAAAATTACAGACCTATCGCAATAACTTGCAACATGTGCAAAATGTTTGAAAAAATAATTAACTCACGACTCAGGTGGTTTCTCGATTTTCAAAAAAATTGTATCCAATAACCAATTTGGCTTCAGATCAAACCACTCAACCTTAGCTCACCTGATAAGCATTCACACGCATATACAAGAAGCATTTTCAAACAACCAACATGTTTTAGCCATTAACTTAGACATTGAGAAAGCTTACGACATGGTGTGGATACATGGAATTCTAAGAAAATTACAGCAGATTGGAATCGGAGGAAACGTCTCAGTTTATCAAAAGTCTGATGAAAGACAGGACCATACAAGTGAGAATCAACGGCTGCCTCTCTGAAGAAAAGAAGATAGAAAATGGAGTACCCCAAGGATCCGTAATGAGCGTCACACTTTTTCTTTTCGCAATTAACGATGTAGACGCAAATATCGAATCTCCTGTGTTTACAAGAAAATATGCAGATTACATCACCGTTTTCTGTAAAGGGAAATCTATCTCTTCAAGCCAACAAATCATGCAAGCTTCCTTAAACGGACTTCATGAATGGACCCAAAGAACAGGATTCAAATTCTCGGCCCAAAAAACAGAATGCATATTATTCGCCAAGCACAATGAAGGTAATCTACCTACACTTAGGCTCGGTGATCACAAACTGAAGTATGTAGAGAGAACAAAAACACTGGGAATGCATTTTGACTCAAAAATGTCGTGGAAAAACCACATACAGATCTTGTCAGACGAATGTAAAAAAAAGGCTCAACATATTAAATTGCCAACACCCATCAGATCACAACACACAACAATTGGGGTGCAGATAAAAACTTGTTATTACTAACGTATAAAACCATGGTAATCTCTCAATTCAGTCAAACCTTAAATGGAACGTCCATTTAAATGAATTGAACACAAAATTAAGTTCATTATGCTACGCGTTCAGAATTCTTGCAAATTCAGTCAGCCTTCATACTGCTCGTTGTGTATACTTTGCGAATGTTCATTCCCGCCTGAGATATGGCATAATATTCTGGGGAAATACATATTATAGCTCCCAGACTTTTAGATTACAAAAACGAATTGTACGAATAATAACCAAATCCCACCAACGTGATTCATGTAAGCCTCTCTTCATTAATCTAGGAATTCTACCATTACCGTGTCTTTTTATTTACGAATCAGTGGGTTTTGTAAAAAATGACTTGCTTAAGGGCGGGAATATATTTTCAGAAAATGCCGAAGTCTATTACTATAACACTCGACGTAGAAATCATATTCATCAGGTGACAGTATCAACAGCTCATTACAAAAATTCACATACAATACATGTACCTCTCCTCAGAAAATGTCGTTCAAAATTCTATCTTCCACACCGCGCCGACAAACTTGGACACCCTCGGCCTGGGGAGGGCAGGGAGGGACGCGTTGACCAATCGCTAGCAGGTAGAACCACAGTTGTCTGTGATTGCGCAACATCCCAAGGGGCAGAAAGAACGCTGTCTCAGGGGGAGGGGGCTAGTTCGTTTATGTACAAGACGGAAATATCGTCATATTTCCCTGCCGAAGGGAGGTAGTTTGCCTGCCCGTACGCCACGACGAAAATATTTCTAAGCTGGGTTTTCCGTCCAGAATGATTGTCTATAGACCAGTAAATATTTATCACTTTAGCAACAATTATTCTAACTTTTGGTAATCGATTTGTAACTCCTGACAAACTGCTATTTTGAGATATTCATTTCAGGCACAATTTGCGGAGCCTTCCCGGCCATTCTAACGCATATTTCGAATTTGTTTATAACATTATAAATTGTTGCAAAATCGTTAATTCGCTGTTTTTGGTTCTGGGACATCGGGAGACTCTCCCCACTTTAGATTTGCAAAATTTGGAAATTGTTTATAAATTTGCAATTGTTGCAAATTTTTTATTGTCTTATCTGAATGGCGTTTAAATGTGATGCAAAATTCCGGAATCCGTTCGGTGCTATTATATCTCGTTCTCGAGATATATGTAATTGTTTATAAGAAATTAACATCTTAGTAGACCCCATTTGCTTGCGCTTAATTCATTCGCGCTAGCAGAATAGCGTGGGATGGGCATACTGAAAAAACAGTTCTCCAATGCCGCGCTTT
>BLKR01005447.1:0-80713 GCA_011170035.1 Teleogryllus occipitalis
TCCTTAAGCGAGAATTGTTAACATATAGAGACTTGTTAATTTATTTCCCATTATTGCTGAATACAATAAATAACTGAATGATTTACTACCACAACGCAAAACGAAAACAAGGAAAGAACTCGTCATTCAAACATATTCCTGTCACTCAACAAAGATATTTATATAAGGGAAAATTTAGTAAGAAAATAAACATGAAATAGTAATAAGTAGTGAAGAATATAATCATAATTCAATACTCGGTTTATTTGATGGACAAAATCTGGTAAACATATTTTTATATGAAGCCACTATTCCCCGCCGCTTCAGCTTGCTCGTATACTCCCCGTCCTGGATTTTAAGGGGAAATGAGCACCGTTCAGGAGATGGGGCCTCCTGTCTGTAGGAGCGCCGAGCTCCCCAGGCGGGCACGGTTTGACGGGCCTGCTCTATACTTGGGTTTTTCTTAACTGGACGATGACAGTTCATCCGCTGCTACGGTGTCATCCAATCGAGAGCGAAAACGTCATCTCGGTGACGTCACTGTGGTGACGTTTAAGCTTCCGATTGGACGAAACCGTAACAGCTGATGAACTGTCACCCGCCAGGTTACAGAAACACAAGTACTACTCGCGCAACTTTTCTTGAACGATGAATTGAAGAAATGCGGGCGAAATGGGGGTATTAGTTACACAGTCGGCCACTAGAGTATTTCCAGTAATGCCAATTTCTGGAAAATCAAAGTCAAACCCGCTATGTGTGCGGCCAGGTCATCGCTCTGGGTAGGCAACAACAGTGACAGTAGATAGAAGTTTTAGGTGCCTCCCTTGAAGAATCTGGACCTACATCAGCCATTTCTTTAGGTAACGGTAATAAAGCTGAACAGAAGTTCTCGACTATAATAGCAACTAGCTTTGGCTAGCTTATATTTCGCGCCAACGAAGGTTTAATGCTTGGAACGTCATCAGTGCCCACTGCGAGCTTTTGCCTTCAACTGTTTATTGCTCAAGGGAGGGGAAGCTAGGTTCGTTCAAGAAAAGTTGCGCGAGTAGTATAGAGGTTGTATCCTGCGTCCGTGTGCGCCTTTCGCTGCGGTCCTTCGAGTTCGGAGTTCTTTCTCGGCGGGGCGTGCTGCGCGCCGGAAGCCTGCCAGGACCTCGCGTGAGAGCAGTGAACCCGCCCGCAGATGTCCGGCCTCTTACAGCGCGCGCTCCGCATAAAACGGTGCCTTCCCTTCACATCCTTTGCGCCCGCGCTGTGCTTGCCAGGTGGGCGCGCCACTCGCTCGGCGGATGAAGCTAGCTCGGCGTTGGGAGGGAAAGAATTCGGAGTAGTTCGTTGAATGGTTGTAAATAACAGCTTCGACTTCGACAGTGGTGCATTTTCACGTCCACATGCATTGATGATTTTTTTTTTTTTTTTTTTTTTTTTTTTTTTTTTTTTTTTTTTTTTTTTAAGAAAATTAAGCCAGAAAAATATTAAAATATTCCGTGTGACTGACTTATGTATCCCATTTCAAAACAACGGGTTCGTAATTTGGCTTGTTCTGTCTGTCCACTCTCCGCCCGTAATTTCGTAACCGCTCAACCAATTTTGATTTGATTTGATATTAGAGCACAATGTGCCGGTATTCTCATAATTTTGTTTCAAGGTGTGATGCTTTCAGGAGATAATGGGAAATTGTCAATGCGAAAGAACAAACATCGGAGCATTAGTACGGCAATGAATTTTTACGTCAAAAATTCTTATGTTTTCACAATAGAATCTGTCCTGTAATGTGGTTAGGTTCAGGTGAAAGGAAAAATTGAATTCTTTAGCAATTGTGGAACTATTCTAAATAACAAAATTATTGACCAATAGAGTACACGTTTTTGCTCTAACTCTTGCATTCCAACCTGTGCCCCATTCGTTTTTGCGTACGTAACAATGTAGTACAACATATGCGTATCATACTACTTTCAGGCTATGTTTATTTAACCATCCTTTAACGGCGCCTTACCTCGATTCAGAATCCTTCGAAGCCTTGTGTTAATTGCTTGAACGACTTGCAGTGTTGGTTTACGATCTGTTCGAGTGAATCTAACTCAAATGCAGAACAGGTGGTCCTCTGGGGGTGTTCACGGGACGGTGAGCAACTCGGAGAGACAAATGTCTTGGGCACACAGATGGCGCTCTTCGCTGAATAGAAGTAACTGCAATGCGGCAGCATATGTTGCCACAATTGCTCGCTGTGTAAACCTTACTCTTGCTGTAGTATTCAGCGGACAGCCACCGGTAGCCGGGCGTAGCCAACCGCGGCGAAAAGAATTGGAGCAGCGTCCAATACACGTTGCCGAAGTGTGCAGGTTCGCTTTCCGTGTTAGGCGCGGGGGGATTCACCGTGTGGTTGTGACTTGGTCAGCATTTCAAACCCAATATTCAATCTGACCCATTATATTATCCATAATCATCCATCTCTGGAAGGCAATCCTGTCACAATTACTCCTACCGTTACACATACAATGGACGGCGACTGCTTCGGTCACCTGCTAGGGACAGTTAGGTCATTAAGTCGCATTAAATGACCCCATCCTCTTCCCTAGTTTTCCATTTCCATATTAGGCCTGTAATGTATATTTTTCTTCAAGACTCTCTTATCCTCCCACTTGTTCTATATATCTCCTTGGAATTGATAACACAATACACTCTATTCTTATTTAACGTTTTTTACCTAGTAGAGAGGTACATTCGTGTAATTCTATCGCGTAGAATACCAAGTAATTAGTTTAATTTCACAAACAATTGCAGATTCTACAGGCCCTGAACAGGTGGGGTAGAATCGAGAAGCGTGGAACCAGGAAAAATGTAATAGAATGTTCAAGATCTCATCCTGTAGATTACGATGTGAGGAACATTTGGAGGCCTTCGGCCTGAAAATTTTATTTTTTTAGACCCTAGAACGCTTCGTTTATATTTCAGTTTTTGTAACGTAGTCGATGACCTTAGGTCATTTGTACACCTCCTGCCTTATAAAATGAATCTTTATAACTGTGATAAGCACATGTCTGAGACCATGAGTCCCTTTTTGAAGGACGTTTGCGAATTAATTAAAAAGATTCGTTTTATAAGGCGGTGGGTGTAAAAATGACCTAATATCATCAGCCACGTTACGAAAACCCAAGTATAGAGTTATGTAACGATGTAGATTCAAAAATTCCGCCGAGTGTTGGGGGTTGTTTTTGACGTGAATGTTTAAATGCTTTTTTAAAAACAAATCTTTCATATTTTTAAAGTCAAAGTGCAATTCGTCAGGTCTTCGTTAAAATTTCTTTCTTTAGAGACCTCATTTATAAAGATTGATTGCGTGTGAGAGCCACAAAAGCCAATAATGTAGGAGAATGTAACTTCATTATCTGTGCACGTCTTCTAGAATTCAGTGGGAAATATAGTTATTCAAATTATCGTCTCCATGTAGTCGTGTCAGGAAGTATTATTCCTTGACGAAGGACATGCTGGATAAGAGCCCAACATTTATTGCTGATTTATCCTTGGAAATTGATTTTATTACATCGGAGCGGTTTTTTTTTCAAAATTCTAGTAGTATATGGCTTAGTGTAGGGATCGCAGAATTTTGAAACGTGCACAATATTCATTTCCCCCGTAGCACGTCATACTCAGTTTTTTAACTGTGTTTGACATAAATAAATAATAAATAAGTAAATAAGTAAATAAGTAAATAAATAAATAAATAAATAAATAAATAAATAAATAAATAAATAAATAAATAAATAAATGATCTTACTAAAATTTGCTATCACTATCCGAGCGGTTAGCTCTAAGCTTCCTTCCGTACGGCGCCTGGGCTTCCAGTCTCCCACGCCGCCACCGTCGCCGCCTGTTCCCAGCCACTGGCAAAGCGCAGGGAGTCGTGCGACCGGCGCGGCGCGGCGGGGTCCTTTGTCCCATGTGGGAAGGGAATTTGGCGGTTTCGACATCTCCTCCAAGCAGCCGGGCGCGGCACGTTGGCACGCGGGTGGGCCAATTGGAGCTGGGCCAAACTGCATCGCAAAGACCACCAGGTGCGGCCACGTGGGGGGAGGGGAGGGGGGATAAGCGAGGTTATCGGAAACGGGAGAAGAAGTGGCCTTGCAGCGGGTGGGAGCGGGCTCTCATGATTAGCGGGTTGCAGGATGCATCTAAATCGGCGCTTAAGTGGCGCGAAATTCTCGCCGACTCTGAATTGAGATATTTTTTCTACTAACTTGTGGTCTGTTGACCGTTAAATCAAGAGTGAAAGTGTATACACGAATATCTACCTGATCTGGTTGTATGTTGGTATCTGAAGTATGTGAAGGTAAAAGAAGTGTAGCGAAAAACCTTCAGTAACTAATTATATGAAGATTTTCAATATTGATCCAATAATCTATTCCCAAGATGACTTAAAAGTAGTTCCCTTTTACTAATGTACTTTTAAAGTAGTTTTAAAGTAGTTTGTTCTTGGAATGAAGGAATAGCCGTCCCTTTAAGGCGATAAAATTTTAATTGTTTGTCTTTCAAGTCCGCGACATGAATTAAGTGGCAACCGATATTCCCAATTACTCATTTGTTACAACAGTTGTCTTATTTTATGAAATATTATTGAATTTGGATTATTATTTCTACAGTCTATTATTATTTCCATTGTCCATTGTGTCGACTCATCTTCAACATTTCAATGCAATCATGACCTTGTGTTTTGTCACGGCTTCTAATCACGTCTTCGCCTTAATGATAACGGTAATTGCTAAGTCTGCTTCTGTAATAATGAGCGGGGTAATATAAAAACTCGAGTTGAATCATCAGTGACTCAACCGGAAACTCAGGAAACCAAAGCTTTTTCAAAGAGTACCGTTGTATTCTAATATGCTGGAATGAAAATAATGTGGCTAAGATTGATTATTATAAATTTTCGTCCGAAAAACGCATTTCAAGAAATGTCTCCTTTACGAGTCAATAAAACTTCAATTATGTGAATAATTGAAGCTTTATTGATTCAGTTATTCAAGTAGTATTGATTCAATTATTGAAGTTTTATTATTCAATGATTGAAAATTATTTCTTTTAAATGTAATCAGTGGATTATTTTTAATAGAATCAAACCACTATTTGCACCCGTGAGAACATTTCGCCCTTTTTAAATTATTGTTTTCAAAGTGAAAGTACATTAATTCTGGAACACAAGTACGAATATTTGTAATTTATCTGTGCTCTGGAGTAGGCGTACCCAAAGTTTTATATCTGCAAAACTGGAAGAAAATTCCAAAAATTATAATTTTGTAGATTATGACGATTTAGGGAAAACCTGCTTTTAAGGGCCTAGGCCGCATCGTTTCGAGCTATGCACAATAGTAAGGGCTGTTATGACGTGTGCACATGCAGTTTTGTTTGTATCATTCTGAGAAATTCGAGAGAATTTTCCGTGTTAAATGGTTGATGCTGACCTTGATAGTAATTTCCTATTCAATTGGAGTATGTTTTCGGTGTTTTGTGTCGATGTTCACTTATTAATGTTAAAAAAATAAACTGTCGTATTTCCTTGGCGCATTGTATTTAGGATGATATTTGGCACGTGTGTGCGAGAGTACTAATGCTTTGGCAAGAGTTTTTCATAGTTATTTGAAAATGTGAAATTTAGTGGTTAATTAAATGTTAGATATCGCCCTCGAACACAGCGTTTAAATAATTGCGAGGTGTAATTTATAGGTGGAGTATAATTGTACTTGGCCATTCCACAATAGAAAGCATCTGTAATTAGCAACTAAATAGTGTACAATTCTTAAAATATGAACACTTTCCGTTAAAAAATCGTCAATATATGACTGTTGTTTTTGTCAATATATGACAAAATTGTTTTCGTGACAAAATTTGTATCAAAAGTCAAAGTCGTGTAAAAGTAACAAAATTTATATCGGACATTTTCTAATCACGGGTACGTCCATCACTCACTACACTGTCAGAAATTTCTGAATTACTTTAATGATGTGTACATTAAAATAATGATCACAAACTCACATTAAATTTAATGTACACATATGTACATTAGGCTGCAAGAGCCAAAGCTTTGTGGTCATGTTGGGAAGGAAGGAATAAATCTTGATGGAGTGGTGATTATGAATACATCATGATATGAATTATGAGAGGCGGGAGAAACGGGTGAACCCCTACATTAAATCTATACAGATTTTTATTGAAGCATTAAATTTAATGTACAATACATTAAGCTCTTTTTAATGTACAAGGAACATTAAGTTTCATGTTAAATACATTAATCCACATTAGATTTAATGACATTTCTGACCGTGATACCCTAACCGCTCCCTAATTCGGCCACCAGGGACATTGAATAGGCCAATTCGCGACCCGGGAGTTTATATTTCACCAGGCGCCCGCAAGGGGCGATAGGGCGATAACAGGCGCTTCCGCCATGCCCGCGTTTCTGGCATGCGTCCGCTAGCTCGCGGGCATTGCAGTTGGGACGGCACGCGTCTCTGCTCGAGCCAGTCACGTGACCAATTACTCTGACACGTGGGCGTGCCGAACTAAATGTAGGGTCCAGGTCTGTAACATGAGAACTAAACTTAGAAGTGATTCGCCCTCATTTCCCGAACCTTGCCAAACTTGTGCTCTGAATTGTTTTTGTCATATCTACTGCAGTCATCACACGAAATAAACTTATTTTGCAGCAGTTCAAGAAAAGCAATTTTTTTTAAAATTTCTATTTAATTAAATAGTATTTACGTGGATTTGTGATTAAATATGTTGGTCCGAAGAATACAAATCCGTGATTACAGGAAACGAGGAAACAGCCTGTCTTTGACATTCCATGTTTGTAGTCCGTTCGTTTACTGTCGACGTGCAAGATCTCAATTGTTACTTTCTCTATCAGAGAATTCAATTTAATATTCTCAAATGGCTTTTCACTTTACGTTTATTAATTCTTTTATTATTATTTTTGAAGACGAAATTGGGACAAACTATGACAATCACATGTGAAGTCTATTCCGAACCTACGCCTTTAAATGAATTAGAACCAATTTTATTTTAGATATTTTTACATATTTTAGTATAGTTATATATTTTTACATACTTTACCTATTACTGCATATTTCGTTACATTTTAATACATTTGTTCGTCGAAACGGAATATTTCAGGTGCGCGTTTGCCATACATATTTCGGAATCATCTTTATTACAAAGCAATGTAATACTACTACAATTATAAGACCACGATAGCTTCGCCATGAATTGTCAAAATTACCCTCCCCCCATACTTCATGCTTCTTAGAAACTGTTTGCTTGGAGTCAAGGATTAGCGGAATTTGTAAAACAGAAGTAATTTTAACCACGTGCTTGTTCATATTTCATACTGTACATTCGTAACTTGATTGAAAACGTGTTTTAGAGATCATTGACTTTCCGCGATGTTGGATTTGGGGGAGATAAGTTCTCTTTAAAATACCACTCCCTTAACTGATTACATGGTACTTAAGCTCCGGCTCCTTTTAAACAACATTGAATATAGACTATGTGGGGTGAATACTAGTGTAAAATTACTTCTGTAGACGTAGAACTTTCTCCGAATTCATGTTAAAATGTCGTTGGCGACTTGCTGGGCTCGACCAGTTTGTGTAGAACAATATACTATGGAACAATATTATGGGGATTTTTTTATTTTACATATTTTCTATTTTTTGTTGCATATTTTTATTTTTTATTGCACGAAAAAATAAATACGTATGCATGTACATATTTTTTCTTTTTTTATTACAATAAATTCCGTTCTCTAGTGATCAGAATGGGTTGAGTTAATTTTACTTGACAAGGTCCATCGCTGAAGATCGAGGCTGAGTGTTAGTGTAACAATGCAAACACAAACATAAGCATGACACATAGACGTTAACATTAACATAAGTGATAGACTGAACTATTCACAATGTCGAACATAAACGTAAGCAAAATAAGAGTTTCAACTGGCTGTGAGACATTCTAGTTTATTATTGGTTGGATGTGAGAATCGATTTCGAGATATCAACTGTGTCGATAACGGGGTGAATTCTTGCCATGGATTGCGTTAGTTCGTCTATCGACTTATTTCGATACTCGATTTTGAGTTACCGTACTGTGATTGGTTCGTTTTTTATTTTTGACATACGCATAAGCACAGAAGCATGAAGCTTGCAAGCTTTTAAGTTGTCTTACGTGTTACGCTTATGCGAACGCATTGTGAATAAGTCCGCTTATGGACATAGTCCTCACTTTTATGTTAACACCATGCTTATGTTTATGTTTGCATTGTGAATGGGCCTTAAGGGCCTCACGAACGCGTTTTGTATTTCGTCGGCAGGTGCGCTACCAGCACCACCACCGGCGCCTGCAGCAGAAGATCTCGTCCACGTCGACGACGACGGAGGAGGACGAGGACACCAACACGGACACGGACCTGGAGGCGGCGTCGGCGGGCGCGTGCGGCGCGGGCGCGGGCGTCGGCGCCGGCGCGGGCGCGCAGGACGACTCGGACGGCGCGGACGGGCCGTCCACGCTGCCCCTGCTGCCGCTGCCGCGCTCCAAGTCGCACGACCTGCTGCTGCACGAGGAGGCGCGGCGCCTCGCCTCGCTGCGCTCCTCCTGCTCCAGCGGCGTCGGGGAGGTAACGCCCGCTTCGCTCTCTGCTACCTCCTGCTCTCGTTTTGCTCAAACTGCTCCTCGTTCTTCGTCCTATTCACTTCATCTTCTTCCTACTCCCCTCTTTTTTTATCCTCTTCACACTCCATTTTCCACTCTTCTATATCCTCTCTGTTCCCCCCATACTTCTTCTCAATCTTTATCCTATTCACACTAACGTCCGCATTTCCCACTTTCCTGCATCCTCTTCTCTTTTTCCTGTCACTTCTTCCTCTCTCCCTCCCCCTCTCTCTCTCTCTCTCTCTCTCTCTCTCTCTCTCTCACCTCTCTCCTACGTACACTCACTTCAACACTTCCCACTCTTCTACATCCTCCTCTCCTCACTCTTCAGTATTAGTCTTCTTGTCTTCCCCACTATTCTTTGCTTTCTCCTTTCCTTTTTCCTTAATCCACTCTCCTTTCCTTTTTTCTTCATCCACTCTCCTTTTCTTCTTCTCTTCATCCTCTCTCTCTCTCTCTGACTCCTTCATCTTCTCTCTTCCCACTATTATTTATCTTACTGATCACGCAGTTCTTCATCCGCTCTTTCCTTTCATCTTCTTTCCATATTCTTCATCATTTTCTCTCTCACCTTTCTTTCCATTTTCTCCCTTTTTCTTCTTCAACCTTTCTTTCTCTTCCCACAGTTTACTAAACTCTCCTGCATCCCAATGTTTTGTATGTTATCATTTTGCTCGTTCGTGTACATTCTCTACTGCTTTCCCCTTTCCTAACTTATTTTCTCCCCTTTTTCTACTCTTCATTACTTGCCCCTCTCCCTTTCATTCCTTCCTTTTAACTCTTCTTTCTCCTTCTCTTCTCTCCTTCGACTGTCTTTCCTTTCCTTTCTTTCCCCCCTTTCACATCTCTCAAATTCTATTTCTTTCCCCCGTTCTATTTTACCTCTCCCTTTCTTCCCTGTTTTCCTCTCCCTGTTCTTCCGGTATTATTCTCCTTTATTACCTTCTCTTTCATATCGTAAATATGTGTTTAACCGTCTGTATTAGTGTTAATGTTTTACATCGGAATGTTGATACTTCTGTCCTTGAGTTTGTATTACTCGGTTATATTGTTTTATTTTCTCCTTTTTATTTTATCATCTTCATTCTTCTCCATGCGACCAATAGGCTTTTTTTTCATAAGCGGGATTCCGGTTCCTTTTACCGTCTCACTTTTTCGTACTTTCCTTCCACTTCTTCACCTATTTTCCCTTGACATGTCTCATTTCCCTCTCGTCAATTTAAACCTTCATAAATTATTCTGTCACCTCCCTGGGTCTCTACTTTCTCCAGGATATCCCAACTCACTTTTTTTCTGATCTATTTCATTTCATTCTTGGTTGTTTGTGATATTTGGAACCATTGTGAGATGTAAGATACAGCCAATGGTGAATCGTATCCCGTACAATTACCGTAGTGGAACATAACAAGTACTAAAACTGTATCTGTAATTTATTTTTCAAATGTAGCGTTTACCAACGACGATCATGTTTTCAAACGTACCATGATGATTCACTCTGTTCCACTCGCAGTTCTTACTCGAACACTCACCGTAATGCGCAGGTTACGTATTTCGAACCTGTCACCAACCTGCTTGGGTGGGGCGTGCGTTAAAGTCACCAGACATCAAACATCATGCAAGTTCAGTAGCTGTGTAAAGGATCTGGGGCCATGTTTCAATAAGTCCTTTGTAATTACATTCTAAAATCTATGAGTTTGTGGCCAGTAACTTAGTCGAGATTGGTACTTGAACGTGTGATCCAGAACTAGAAGTGAAAGTGAGGTCTGACACACGACGAATCGGCACTCCTTCAACAAGGGCAGAGAAACTACTCTGGGGTAACAGATCAAACCCTCTGGCGTAACTCGGACTTAAGAGGGCTTTTAATTGTTCAACTCTTCGTTCAAATATTGGAAGTACTTAAATAATGAATTAACGATATGTACGTGATGTTTCTTCTGATGCTACGCCATTTAGCTATTATTCTGTTCGCATTATTCAGCTACATTATTTCTTGCAAGGAAAATTAACTCTTCGAGACTACCTTGGTGTAACTAAATTCGACTGATTTGCCCTATTTTCCTAACTAATTCGCCATATCAGTTATAATTCCCAGATAACGAGAAAATAAGCATTTTTTCACAGCAGAAAGATATTTCTTTTTGTTCTTTTTGTATCTCTCTATCTCTTTCAGACATGAAAAATTCAAATTAATGCGTATAATCGGCTTTTCATTCATGCGAAGGGAAAGTTGGCAACCGTGCTAACGCAGCTGCGACAGCAGTCGAGCAAGCGCTGCGGTTTCGAACCTCCCATATGGCCTGCATAATTTCACCTCTTGATAGCTGGGTGGGAGGCATTAGAAAATCACTGCAAATTAACGTAATATAATTTAAATAATATTTCAGTATTTCATAATTATCAAGGAACAAGTAGGACAAATGGTCTCGTACTTCGAATGACGTTGCCAGGGAAACAAGAAAATTCAGTCAACCTGAATTTTCAAAATCGATTTTCAATTAAATTTCAATGTTTTAGGTAACTTGTTATTAAGTTTAACCCAACTACACGCATGAAACGACAGGCATTTTGGTACCTTTATGCCTATTACTTTCAAAGGAGTGTGTGGGTTTTAATTATTTCGAAGGCAATCGATCGCAAGAGAGCTACTGGTTTAGTGACCTTATATAAAACTATTATAACGGATACTCGGCACCATTTTGTCACTTCTAGGCCTCAGAGGAAGGGCGTAGATTGTTTTAGTAATAAAGCTTGCAGTTTATACACCTTCTTTTACTCTCAGAAAAGAAGTGTTACAAAAACTTGGGGATGCGTGCTTTCCGAAAATTTTCCTCTCCTTAGTCTTGTGAATACCTGACAGCTGATCGCACTGTTCCTCTACCACACTTTAGGTAAAAATGAAGAATTGGAAGGATTTTAGCATTTTGCTGTTAAAACCTGTTTATTTCCCCTCTAATCGTTCCATTGTATCATAGGCCAGGAGATGTGCCCGGTGACGACTTGGGTCAGACGATCTGCATAACATTTTATAGCATTACCCCCAACTCACGCTTTTGACGCAAAAGTGAAAAGTTTCACGATTTTGCACTTTTTATTTTATTTTTTTATTTTGTTAAAATGGATTTATTTTTTGTTTTTTACAAACTGTGTTTATCTTCTGGTTTCTTATATCAATCCTCAACATATTAGGAACGACACCCATGGCTCCTACTCCTGACAAGTGTACCAAGTTAGAGCTCAAAAGCTTCTAGCCGTATCCAAGTATGCGTCACACAGACATAAAACACAACCATTGATACAGACGGTATTGAAAAAAAAAAAAAAAAATTTCTCGTCAAAATGACCCTCTAAATTGTTTTTACCATTGAAATTTCGACCTCGAATTTTTGTACTGATTCCAATACTTTACATTTCTGAGAAAAGTCGAGGAAAAGTGAAAATGACGTACATAGAAACCAATAAAACATCCGCATAAATGTACTAAGTAAAATTTAGCGAAACTTCGAAGATTCATCTTTTCCTTATCGTATGAAGTGAATGGCTGTAGTTCCGAACCCAAAACTGCAATGCGGTTATCGACAAGATATAATACTATAATAACATTGGGATGCATTGAAGAATATTATTTTAGAATGACAGTTTAGATGGAATACTCAGTGCAATGCAAAGCAGGGGAAACGTGAAGAAAAAGCCGCGAACCCATTTCAAATCAAACGTAGTTAATAAAGGTCATCAGGTTCTTAAAATAAACGAAAAATATGCATTGATTGTTTTATTCTTATTTCATCTGCTACTCTTCTCACGCATGGATTTTCCGTGGTTTCTCCGATCAACACCAGGGGAATGCCGGTGTAGTGCCCTAACAAATGGGCCACGGACCTCGGTAGTTGACGCGCACGGAATCACTAACAATCGATCTATCAACGCTGGATTTCATTCTGTGTTGTTTGCTTGAACCAAACCTTTGCCACTGCGATTGCTGCGCAAGTGCGCGTGTGAAACGGGGCGCGGCGCGGGTGGTGTTGCAGGAGCGCGAGGGCGCGGGCAGCGACTACGAGCGCTTCTCGTGGCGGGGCAGCTTCGAGTCGGCGCTGATGGCCACGGACTCGCGCACGCGCCTCTCGCTGCTGGCGACGGAGCCCGCGGGCGCGGCGGCGTCGGCCAAGCGGCGCTCGGCGGGCGACCTGCTCTTCGGCAACAGCCGGGGCAACAGCCGCGACCACCTCGACCGCGTGCGCTCGTGCGGCAGCATCGGCGGCAGCGTCGAGGGCATCTGGGGGCGGCCGCGGCGCCGCTCCTCCGTGCCCGACGCCAACACCAGCCACAGCGGCGGCTCGGGCGCGTCGGCCGACGGCGACGACGACGACGACGATGACGACGACGACGACGTCGACGACGACGACGCGGGCGGCGCGGCGGGCGAGCTGGCCGCCGGCCGCTCCACCACCCTCCCGCGCAGCCTGCAGACGTCGTGCAGCGCCGGCACCAACTCGCTGCCGCGCCTGCCCACGTCCACGGCCGCCGCCACCGCCGCCGCCGCCGCGGCCGCCGGCCCCGGCGCCGCCGGCATCCTCAAGGCGCACAGCATGCACCACTTCCACGCCGTCAAGTCGGCGCGCTACCGCCCGCCCGGCTTCAGCCGCGCCGCCGCCCCCAAGCGCGCGGGCTCCGCGCCCGGCCTCCACCCCGCGCACCCGCGCCGCGACGCCGGACGCCGCCGCGCGCAGCCCTCCGCCCAGCACGCCGGTGAGTACGCACTCTCAGGGATGCCACGCCCCTTTAGCCTCTGGGACTCCCGCTCAGGAGGGCGGTGACAACGCACCTCCGATTCTTTCCTAGGATTATGGGAGGACGTATCCAGGGGCCGCTCGATTATTCTCTAGTCCTTCTTTAGCCCTGCACCCAGCACGGGGGTGACCCGCCCCTTTATCCTCTGGGACTCCCGCTCTGAAAGGTGGTGAGAGCACACACACCCCCGGATTCTTATCTAGGATTATAGGAAGACCCATCCACGGGCCGCCCAATTATTATCTAGTCCTTGTTGAGCACGCCGTTGAGTACACACAGTCAGGAATAACTCGCCTTTCTACATTCTGTGTCTCCCGCTCAGGAGGGCGGTGAGAACGCATCCCCGATTCTTACCTAGGATTTTAGGAAGACGTATACACGGGCCGCCCAATTATTCTCTAGTCCTTGTTTAGCATGCCTGTGAGTACACACTCTCGGGATGCCCCCCCCCCTTTACACTTTGAGACTCCTGCTCAAAAGGGCAGTGAGAGCGCACCTCCGATTCTTACCTAGGATTATAGGAGGACGTATCCAGGTGCCGCCCGATTATTCTCTAATCCTTGTTTAGCCCTCTGCCCATCACGCCCGTGACTACACACAGTCAAGGAGTGTAGTGAGATGCCCCGCCCCTTTTTCCTCTCGGATTCCCTTCCGGAAGGCAGTAAGTACGCACGCCGTTCCTTACCTAGGATTAAAGGAAGACATATTCACGCTCCGCCCGATAATTCTCTAGACCTTGTTTAGCTCTCCGTTAAACCAGTTAATACAAATTCCACCCTTCTCTATATCACTTGTTCGTACCCTTGACACCATTTGTGTTTAGCATTTTGATTAGCCACACGACCAGCAGGTCGACGAGAATCCACCTCTTTACTTCATTTACAGTTATGAGAGGATAAGTTTGTATCCTTTCCATACAATTGTTATGTTGTTCTTTGTTTAATCCGCCCCAGCAGAACGATGAGAATCTACCCCGGTCATTCATTTACAATTATAGAAAAACGCAATCGTACTCTTTTCGTCCATTTGTTATTTGGCTTTGAGGTCAGAAGTTAACCCTGGAGACAACTGAAGGTGCCCAAGCCCCTTGATCCAATTTTTGTTTATTCTATTGTTTTGCCCCCTGGCCAAGAGAGTGGGTGCCCAGTCCATTCACTTAGATTATTTACAAAAACGTGCTCGAACCATTGCCTTTATCGAACCCCTTGTTGAGCCCTCCGCTCTCTTCATTGGCGATTTCTAAAAGTTTTGTCTAGTTGTTGTTTGGTACTCTCTCTTGATTCCTTTGTACAACCGGCTGATCAGTGTCCATTTGGTATCACGGTGGAAGTAGGCCTTTGTTTGGATTTGGTGTTTGTTCGTGTTACATTACAAATTGTCATTGCTCAACCTTCATTTGTAGAGATAAAGTCAAGCGGGCTACGATTTCTGGCCTCCTGTAACATCGCAATTTTGCCTGGCGTGTTGCCATGTTTTTATTTTGCGATACGTGCGGACATTGTTGCACATTTGCAGGCATGGTTGTGCAACGTGTATTCCAATGAGAAATCCATGTTTTAATCAAAACAAATGAATAGAGCATTTTTCAGTCTGCAATGTGAAAGCTCCATACCTTGCAGAATGAGACTAAGCAAATTAACTTATCCATTTTAGTATTTTATCTTTAGTGGGATCAGAATGAAGTAAAATAATTCGTGTAATTAAAGTGCTGTAAAATGTATTTCCACATTTTTCTGTTTATAAAGATCTTGTGAAATTACAAGAAAATTGAAATTGTTGATAATGATGGCATGAAAAATCTTTTAGTTTCTATTTACCATTCGTAGGAGCACTTTCAATAACTCTAATTTGCAATTATAATAATTGCATTTTTTTTACAAAAGTTGTTTTTGTACAAAATCGTGAGATATGAGCAAGTTTGCCTATTATCTTCTAAATAAAAAGTTGAAAAACTTTTAAAAATCTTGAATACTTCGTAATTGAATGTAGATAAATCTTCCATAGATTTATGGTTCATTCGGTGGCGAAGAATGTAGGAGTAAGATTAGTAAACGTCTTCCTGAAAACAGTGAAAATTAAAAATTAGCACCAACAAAACCTTGTTTAATATGACAGTAGTAGTGTAGTGAGAGAATATTTATTAGAAAATAACATTTTATTATATTTTGCCCAATTGAAAAAATGCAACAATCAGAGGGAATGTTAATGAGTAACATTAATTAAAAAGTCGATGGTTTCGTGAATCATAAAAGTTATCACACTCATTGTTAGCTCACTTTTTGTTAGTTGTAATACAATACAAATAGTATTAAAATGGACCAGCAATTCTTGGCCAGTGTTTTTATTTTCATTATTACTGGATTTTCTTCTTAAAAGGAAAAATTTTAAAATGACAACCGTCACATATTTGTGAGAATTTACAAGATCACACTTTCAGATGCATTATTTGGTTATTACCTCTCCCATCCCTTTGTCCTTGAGAATGAAATATGGGCTCAATGAGAGTTTCTTCAAACTCTCGTTGCAGATCTTCTGAATTTCTCGATATGGCTGATCTTATTGATCTCACTGATCTGAGGGATTCTGTACCCTCTTCAGCAGATAATCTTTGATAGAAAAAAGAGTATAAAAGTTATTGGTTTGTAGTTCTTTCTTTTTCACGACATTTGTACAGTCTCATTGAGTACTTACTGGCCACCCTCATCGGTTTTGTCTTGTATTTTTTTCCAAAGTTTAGTTTGAGAATCCGTTTCTACTTCCACCCAACTCAGTCTATAATTAGAAAAAATGTGATCAAATAAGTAAAACAGTGAACTTACATCTAAGAAAACGTATATTAATGAGAAATGTGTGTGTATATGATTGTACATGGAACTGTACTACAAATCCAGTGGAAACAATCTATGTGGTATATGCATTTTGGGCTAGTGTAGTAGTTACATTCCTAGTATTTATTGAAAATGGATCTGTATTTATAACTGCAAGGAAAATCACATTTATGAGAAAGTATATTTTCATCCATTTGAAATTAGAAAAAAGAGAAAAAATTAATAATATTTATTGTGATAGTTTTTACTTACTCACTGCTGTTATCCTTTAAACTGTCCGTCTGTGCAAGGTCCAAAGAATTTGTTGATGATGATGCAGAACTTCATGTATGCAAACATTACAACCAGAGCATTAGTGAATAGCCAAATATTACGAATTCTACGATACAAAAAATTTAGAGTTTGAGCTTTTTTCAAAATTGTCAATGAAAGGTGCTGATTAGAGCTTCTTCCTCCAAATATCTTCTGGCCTCTACTACTTAGCTAATGATTCAAATTCATTGATATGTTTTTTATTATTTGTTTATGGGATTTTAAAATGTTTTCTTTTGTTTTATATTTATATACCGTATTTCTCTAAACATTCTATTATAGTTCCATACCTCTTACGGGAGTCTATTAGCTCTCGTACTTTCGTTGCTTCTTTTTCAATCTCTTTTGCTTCGAGGGACGTCAGCTTCTTCAATTGAAGATTGGATGAATCACTGCGAAAATAAAACGTTTAGTTGACTTGTAATTAAAAATAATAAAAGTCGATATTAATATTTTAATTAATTAATGCAAAATTGCCTTTCTAAATTTCATAGTATTAATCTGTTGCGACTGTGGCAAATTCTCTTGATGGATGGTTGGTTGGTTGTTAGTGATTCCGGGCGCGTCAACTACTGAGATCATTAGTCTCGTACGTGTAGTGATGTTTCTCATCGAGAGGTGGCGGTGGTCTTCCCCCCTGGATGGCGAGATTCGGCGCCGACCTACCGACGATTAGCGGTATTTTCCTTAACCAGGTATCTCCCACCAGCGGGGCACCGCCCCAGCCGGGACAAGTTCTAAGTCCCCGACTGGTCTCCCGGCATGTGTGGTAGTGTAAGTGTGTAAGGAGTGAGGATAAGGCAAAGAGGAGGAAGGAAAGATCGCGGGCGGTCCGTGGCCCGTTTGGTAGGGTACTGCTCCGGCATTCGCCTGGTGTTGATCAGAGAAACCACGGAAAACTACCGATCAGAGCAGCCGGCCGCTAGAATTCTCCGACGAACAGCGACTGAATTCGACCTAGCTGGAAAGCTATTGTCGAAAATCCTGCCACCGTCAGGACTCGAACTTAGGATCTCCCGGTCAGAGGCACTGCAGTGACTTCAGTTGTTATTCTCTCGAATAAAATGTTTTTTGTATCATCTATATTCCTATTTTAAAATTTATTCTCAACAAAATTAACTTTTTTTTAATTTACTAATGGCGTTGACTTAAAATAAAGTCAATCAAAGGGGGCCCCGAGGCAATTTGTGCCCAAGTGCTCCCTCCATGTTTTGTTTTAAATTTTGTTACATAGATTTTATTTAACTTCATTTTATTTTTTGAGATATCTCATCGTTGTCAAGCATCGTATATTCTCCATCTCAAAACTTAAAAACAAAACAATGGCAGGTTACTAATCAGAGTCGAGTGGCAGCGACTTCACATTTGCCGCATGACTAATAAAAGTAACCCATATTTTATTATCCGAAATTGTTGAAATCTCCGAAAATTATATTATTTATACATCATTAGTGTATTTTTCGGCCCGTTATTTAACACTAAAAGATAGTTTGTATTTGTGAATAGGAGAGTAAACTTCTTTCGTTTAAAATAATAGATGTAAAAATAATGTGGTTATCATTGTAGAAATCACGACCGTTAATAAGTAGTAGGATAATGGATCACAGGATCGGTCAATTAATGAATTACACTAGTTTGCCAACGTTTCGAAATATTTTATTCCATCATCAGGGCTAACAAACAAAAAACACAATCACAATAGTTGCTTAGCACGTGGTCCTGACAATACACTGGTTTTTCATTCACTTTCTTTCGGGCCGTGGCCATGGTCGGACCTGCTATGGACGTGGGTGCTTCAGCAACTCTGTATTGGAGTTGTGCTGTGGAGGAACATTATGTTTGACCAGTATATGTATTAGTAAGGTGTGTATCCTTTATATGACCTTAACTTGGATATACAGTATATAATGTATTTATTTATTTAGTTATCTGTGTAATTATTTTTCTACATGTATGTTCATTCATGTTTTTTTATGTTGTTGTTCAGAAGAGTTTGTCCTTATTTATTGTGATTGTGTTTTTTGTTTGTTAGCCCTGATGAAGGAATTAAATATTCCGAAACGTTGGCAAACTAGTGTAATTCATTAATTGACCGATCCCGTGATCCATTATCCTACTAATGTGGTTATTAAGAAAACGCCTGAATGTTTGCCACCCTTCTGCGTTGCACCGCTTGCACTAGGGTTGGCTGTGCAAACAATACATTACACGTGTGTCTGTTGCCAGAGCGAAAGGGAACACGGGAGCTCACAAACGCGAGACCTCCGGGAGGGGCATCTTCGCGAAAAAAAATATTCAACAAACACTTTGGAAGTGCAACCGCTGGTTTGGAACGTCCAAACGAATCCTTTTCGTGTGAAAGTAGCCATGAAGGATTTAAGTTTTCTTGCGTGTTTTCTTCCAAGGTTTGGATGACCTGTACTTCACCTTTTAAGCCGCCTTAAAATTCCGTCATCTGTTACTTCCTTCATCTCGATCCCACCCAGGTGCTCCGAACGCATTTCGTTCAAAGACCGATTGTACACGAAGTAAAAATGCATGTATAGAGCACTTAACGTTTTATTACGAATTTTCATTTTGTATCCCTCCTCCTAGTGCTTCAATTTGTTTACGTCAGTGTATACTACATAATATGTGGGTCACTCACCTTTCACGTAAATTTATAGATTCAATGTTTATCTTTTTTGTCAAATGAAGGACCCTTTTCCTGAGATTTCGGACTGTAATAAAACGATATGAGCATTATTCAAACAAATGTTTGATTGCAACAAAATGAGAGGTGTTAATGAAATGAAAGTTGAATAAAGAACATGGACTCATGTGAAGGATTTAAACGTGGGGGTTTGAAGAGATGTGGAAGTTGACGTGATTCTTTGGTTTCTCGCATTAGTCTCTGAAAACGGGAAACCTTTTGAAAATTCTATAAAGTAATGTCTCATAGAAATATTTCAAGTGACAAAAAGATAAAAATTAATAACCTCAAACACGATTGACTACAATGTTTATGTACTTATTTTTAGACTGACGGAATGAATGAAAATGACGGAACGAAATCAAACTCCCGTTTTAATAATTTAAAAAAAGATAATACAATTTAATTACTTTAATAGTAAATTTAAGGTTTTTCCATTTCATCTTCTTAATAATCAAAAATACGTTCTCAAACATGAGTCCACGGTCCCTAGGGGACAGGGAAGCGATTTTACGGAGGCCCTGGCGGGGACACCAGGTAAAAGTTTGGCTATTTGCTGTTGTTGCCACGTCCCATTAAGGAATAGCATTCAGTTCCACCGATACTTGTTATAGTCGTCTAGGCACACTGTTTTCCAAGAATTGTTTGTGTGTGACGAAAGTCGTATGGCTATGACTTAATGAAAATCACGTTTTTATCTCGGCAAGAAATGTCTCAAATGACAGAATAGCCAAGTGTCTGAAACTCTGTTGTTCATGCATTCTGGGGTCCAGTTCACATGACCATATTTATGATGTTTCAGGTCCCTCACTCTAATGATTTTTAATATTGCTTTCTTATGATGTCCTTTTTGATCTTGTATTATCGTTAGGGAATGATGTCGCACGTCTGTTGATTCTCAATTTTTGAATATTTGTACTGTAAAACCGAGTCATGTTCAAACTGCCTTGCTTTGAAGAAAACTCTCTTGTTTTACAATCAAATCTTGTCATACTCCTTTACCTAATGAGAGTTAATTAAGTTAATATTAATAGTTAAATGATGATATCTTTGTTGTTTTATCAGTATCTCTTACTTCCTTCGGCGAGATGAAAAATTTCTCTGATTTCCTTCAACTTCTGAAGAAGAGCTGAAACAAGTTTTACAAACCTTTAGTTGGGATAGGACTAGAATTTTAGCTATGGTTTCCGTTGAATTAAATTGAATCGCGCTGAAGAAAAAGGGAACAAGTCATTTCTTGCCACTTTTCAGGATGAAGGAAGCATTAATAATACTCACACATGTTATATTATCGTGTCCAATTTTTACTGTGTGAATTCACTAACGATAGTCTAAACACTGTTATGGCGTGATTACTTTGTTCGCAGTACAATTTGCCTTGCCTTAAAGAGCAACTTCTCAACTTAAATATTGCATTTTGGACTTGTTCCCTTTCTCTTCATGCTGATTCAATTATATTTTCTGAAGGGATTACCTTCCCGGTCTGTTGTTTTCAAGCGTCTCTTCTTGTTTTATGGGCGTTTTCTCTTTCTTAGGAGTTCGAAATTTCACCCGTGGTGGCGGCATAGGGGCCTCCGACTTTGAATCTTGTCTGAAGTGTACAAATAATGTAGTGAAAACAATCCGAGTCCCAGCGAGTATAAGGAAAGGTCCAAGGAGTCATGGAAATTGGTCTCTAGTTTTGACATTTCTCAAATTTAACATTTTTGTTGTAAATCTTGTCCACAGCGAATAGAATTTCCTCAGTCACATCTCAAGGGAATTCAGACATAGTTTCCTGTAAGTTATTATACATGTGCACAAGGAGAATTTAAATGAGGCGGTTTCTCAGAAAATGTTTGGGAGCTGGTTCTGTTTATTTTATGATTTTCGTTGTGACATTCACTTAATAACGTAAAGCTCAAGCTGTTCGTGTTTGAAAATTACATAAAACGATGTGTAATTCCGATACTAAAAGAAGAAGATGTAATTGGGTGGGTGATGAGATGTGGAATAGTGATGCGATTAGTTGCTGGATTTGTGGTAGGCGAATATTAAAGGATTCTAGAAAAAATGAGATATGAATGAATAATCTGTAAAAAAGTAGTAATTTGTCCAAAGCCCAAAAGTAGTCATTCCAAATTTAAAGAATTCACTGTACTTTTCTTTAAATTGTGTGTTAATGGAGTGGTGTGAGAGAATTCTCACACCTCCATCTCATTCCATCATTGTTGCATGATTATTCAGAAATAGCATTAATTTATTAATTCATTTCATAATAAATTTCAAGAGTAATGCCACTAGTAGGATATTTCTCATCCTTCGACAATCTAATTAAATACGGTAGTTGAACTCTAGCAGGAAGATGAAGTCGTGAATAATGAACATCGTTTTAATGGTGATGCAAAACCCAACAAGTTATTCTGATTTGTAGAACGAACTTTAGACTGGACCTTACAGTCCCACCAACCCCACGACGAAAATGTTGGTCCAGTGAAATGGAGCATAATGTCCCTTATAAGAAGCAACGGATTTCCATTGATTCACGTATTTAAAATAACACCTCAAAATACTTACAAACAATGGATCATAATCGATTTCCCTCCTAATCACTTTAAAAACACTATCTCAGACACAACAGGTCCCTTATAGAGGATGGGTGCATATCGGCTGCACTGTGGAAAATTTTCTTCTCCGTGCATCATGGTTTTAATTTAAGAACAATTAAGATTGTAACTCGTGTTTGTTAACACAACCAAACTCGCGCAAATTGACGCGATTTGGGTTCCTTACCTTTCACTTGCGGGCTCCGATGAACTGTCTGTGGGTATGTGCGACTCCTCGTCGACGCGCGGCAAACAGATATACGCGCGAGAGGAAGGCTGCTTTATGTCAAGCGGAGCGCTGTGGTAAATATTTGAGAAGCAGGCTCAACTTTTTTTTTTTTGGGTGAGAGGGCGAATATTTGAGAAAGGTGAATAGTAAGTCAAGTAAGAAACGTTCAACAAGAGGTGGAATATTTTTGAAACTGAGAATTTACAGGTAATAGATTTTAGAGTTTCATTTGTTTTTTCGTCAAGTGTCCTTTGACCCATAGAGAAAATGGTCCCTTGTTTCGTGCGTTTGAGCCGTAGCCAGAGAATTGTGTCTGGGAGACGCCGGCAGGCGAACATTTGACACGAGAAATCTGAGTCCTTTTAACGTAACATTCCACGAATTCCCGATACAATAGTTTCACATTTACACCACAGTGAATGATATAGACTGAATTAATTTGCCGTATTTTTAGACTGTAAATAAGAATTTCGTTCAATTCATAATTACAACTGTCGCAATACAATAACATAAGACGGGATATCTTTTTTTTTATTTCGGGAGGAGCTTTATCGTCCCTCGACATCCAGCGGGAGATCACCGCCACCTCTCGATAAAAAACACGCACCACACTTACGGGACCAATGACCTCAGTAGTTGACGTGTTCGGAATCACTAACAACCAACCAACCAACCAACCAACATCACTAATGCCGTCTACAATGGTAAATCGGAGAGCGTGAAAATGTGTTGGACGTTTCGAATTTGAATCCTGTAAAGAAACCTAGAGAGAATGCGACTCTTAGCGAAACTTTTCTACCTCTTCTCCTTTAGTCAACAAATACTCATACATTTTTTTAAAAATTTCAAATCATTTAAAGGTATAATATTGAGGGATAATTGGTTAAGAAAGAAATATTTTGTCTTGGAGGTGATAACATAATAAAATATTTGAACTTTAGCAATTTTCAGAGCTTTTAATGAAAATCGGAACGATACCATATTTATAAATGCTTCTTTCTATACCCAAACAAAAATTTAAAGAAAAAATTGTCCGCCGTATTTTAGAAAATATTGAAAACTTCTCAGAGGCTTCATGTAGATTATCCCCCCCACACAACAACAACAAAAAATCTGAACGATCCGTGGAACGGGAAACTAGATGTGCTTTCTGACGTGTTGACCAAGTTTCAACTCAAAAGCTTTAAATCTGACAGTTTTGCGTGACATATCCGTCCACACAGACATCCACATTTCGGATAAGAAAAGGCATCTATCTCCCCGCCACCTGCACCAATCTTAAGTATCTTTGAAACAACACTAATAGACCTTAAATCTGACGTGTGTACGACGTTGCACTTAAAAGAACTTTATTCACTGATTTTACGACCGAAAATTCGAGATGGTATTGTTGAAGTTACTCCAATACTTTTCATCCCTTTGCTACAGTGCAGCGAGGAAAAGAAATAAGGACAGTATTGGACGGTTGGTCGTTTATGAGGTTCATTGTAACTTTCTACGTGGTGTTCGCCTCAAAAAATCTTGTCAAGTAAAGCATATCACACTAACAGGGGGAACAGAAAATGTGTGAAAAATATCGCTATAATTTTTCGTCAACATTCCAAATATGCACTTACAAATATCGATTTTCTCAGTTCAGATTCCTTCCTCAAAAGTAGTCGAGAAATATTAATATTCCACTTTCTCGAAAATCATCGTACATTATTCAGGCTATGTTATAAGAGGGAGTTGACTTCGTGGAAGTCAACTAGTCAGACAAACTCACTATACAAGTTTTTTACCCGCCTTTATATTCTAGGTATTTTAGATAAAATCTAAAGTTCTAAACTAGATTTCGTAGGTGTGGATATTCCAAATGTGGACAAAGTATTTTTATGAGAAATCTCGTAATACTTTGTGCACATTTGGAGCGTCCACGCTTACAATTTCTTCATCTTGCATTAAAGTATTAAGATATTTGTGATACATACAGAGGCTGGATTTGTGAATAGAGATTTCTTGCTTTTTGTTCCTCGTCAGATTCGTCCGAGGTGAAAGATGTAGAACTGCTGTTAATGGAACTGTTAACAAAAATAAATTAATACGTCACTGCATGTGCATCTGTTCGTGTAACTATATTTGAGTGAAACAAACTACAGTCGACTCCGGTTATAGTGGACTCGAATATAGTGAACCCTCAGTTATAGTGACTTTAAGTCACTGGTCCCGTTTCATTTGCATTACAAATAAGCGTCAGAAGATCCGATTATAGTGAACTTGAACCTCGGCTATAGTGAAAGAAGGAAAACGTCCAGGATTTTTTTTTCTGGAAAAAAATATATCCCCTCAGTGTCATAAATTCCAACAATATGCAACTTGAAAAAAATATCGTCGGCCAAATGTCATGGTCGAACAAGTCTCCCCTGAGGTGATGGTAGCGGACCGGGAATGGATCACCATACTGATGACTAGGGAACGGAATTTATTGTAATAAAAAAAGCAAAATATGTACATATATATGTAGTTATTTTTTCAAAAATATGTAAGAAAAAATAGAAAATACGTGAAATAAAAATTCGTTATAATGTATAAAATTCCATTCTTCAAGCGTTTCCCGAGCAGAGTACGTTGCCTTAACATGGATTCAGGGAGGAAAATTTTACATTTACATAAGCAGTTGTTCTCTAGTTTCATCTGAAATATATACTTTCTTATTACATACAATGTTTACAAGGAGCCGCGCTCTAGTGAATAGTACTAATAACGATGGTCCGGTGTTGATACAAACGCATTGCATGTTTTTTAAGTATTTCAGTGACAAAGTTAGTTTTCAAGTAATATATATATATATATATATATATATATATATATATATATATATATATATATATATATATATATATAACAGGTATCTTGTGCCTGTGAAAATATGTATTTACATGAAAATCCGTTCCCTACTGATGACCTTAGGCCACTGTGTTTCGGCAGTGAAACTAAGGTCGTGTCCTGCGTGGGCTACAACAGGCGGCGGCGACACGCGATTGCTTGCTTCAGTTTCAACCTTGGTGTTACTGCATATTTCCCGGGATAAAACATGTTGAGTTCTACGAAGGCGATAGGAAGCACGCGACTGCCTCAGCCTGGCGATATCTGCCGTGCCGCGCGGTTTAGCGATCAGTTTCATTTGCCGTTTGCGCCATGTCGCTACCGAAAGCGTCTTTTATGTTATTAGGCAAGTAAAAGGGCCTTCGGAAAGTGGGACGGTGTTCCACCAATGCAAGGGGCGTTGAAAGGTGTCAAGACTGCATTACGATTAGACCCTGTGGACATTGGAGAACCGAGTAAGGAGAGAGAACGAACTCTGGAGAAGGATCTAGAGAAATTACTAATGAAAGTGTACGAAGCAAAAAATTGAAAGTAATTTATTTTTTGAAGGACAAATAAAGACATTTAAATTTTCATTTCGTGCTGTTAATGTATTTTGCTCTATCTCTATAATAATAAAATAAATCGTTGTGGAGAAATTCTATTAAATTTTAACATCACCGGATATAATGACCCTCGGATATAGTGAATCAAAAATGTTGGTCCCCAGAAGTTCACTATAAACGGGGTCGAGTGTAGTTGGATTTAGTTGTAGTTAGAAAATTCTCCAGTTAGAGAATGTATGTGTGATTGTAGTATATTCTTCTTGATTATTTTTATATTTTATTTTGTCATTAACGTGTGTGTATTTTGCACGACGTGAAATCAATTGCCTTAAAATCCTCAGTGAGCGTTTCGAGTCTCGGGGAAACCATTGGGTTGTGTCATTAAATGATAGCTTTGGATGTGGATCTCAATCTCGTGAGGTGCTTTCTAATGAAGGTTTAAAATGTAAAAATTAGTTTTTCAATCGGCGAAGTCATCACAATTAATTACATTTTGTTGATTGTTACACATTGAAAAAATGTAAAAACAGTATTTAAGAAGCCTGTCATGAATGTAAAGGGAACGTTTCGACGCACACCGGAAATTACAGGCAATTTGATGTTGTCTAGAAAAATCATGGAAGATAATTAGTTTTCTACCCTTTTTTAACAATTTTGTATTGTCTTCGTTAAGTATGCCTAATGATATTCTGTTTTTGATTATATTATTCAGCTAGAAAAAAATCCCTGCTCAATTGAGTAAACAAATCGATTATTTGTCCTTGGATTTTTTTTAAACCTTAAAATGTAAGGTCAGTAAATCTCATAATAAATAAATTTAAATTATTATGATACGTGCAGTTGGGTTAATAAATTAAGTTACTAATAAATTAATTTACTAACCCAAAATCACGTTTAGGAAGAAATAAGGGAGCAGGTGAATTGATTTCGTCGCAGAGTACTGTGAATGTGTCAGAAGTGTCATATAATGTCGATCTCCTAACATGCTGGGAAGTCTGAACCGTTTATCAAGTTCCACACCTCATATTTGTCTCGTCTATCTCATTCAGAGCAGGTAGTGTTTGCTCCATATTTTCTGGAGTGGCCTGTGGTGACTGGGTGTCGGGCTGTGGTGACTGCGTGTCGGGCTGTGGTTGACCATCGTCTTCTTTTTGAAGACGTTCCGCAGAAATTTGAGATGACGGGGCATGCTGTGTCGCCTTTTCGGAAGATCTGGAGTGTCTCCTGAGAAAGTTAGACAGATTTCATTAGCATCAAATTCTAATATCTTCTAATGCAGGAAATAATAAACTCAAGAACACCGTTCCGAATGTGTTTTATTCGATTGGACAACAGTCCAAGAAAATATTTCTCGAACTACTTGCAAGGTAGCAATAATTCTACTGTTAAATTCTAGCCTACATGAAAGGTGTGAGGGAAGCTTTAAAAGTAACGTATCTGAGTAAGTTTTCTATATATTACTTCGTTTTCAAGGTAATGGAACCAAAAAAGTAACTCTGATAATTGCTGTTCATTCGCAGGGTACAGACTATTTCGGAGTAAATGTTACAAACTTCTAGAGTATGTCAGTTTGTTGTATAAGGGTCATTAAGCTAAAGGAAATTGCTAAACGTATAAGTTGGAACAAGACAGTGAGTTCTATTGGCTACTCCTACTTTTTAAAATGAAATTTCTAAAAAAAATACGAACTAATACATTGTTCATATAAACCACCACATTTTTCTACAGAAATTTTATGTATTTTAACGTATGTATTTGGCGTTATTCGGTCGGTAGTCCGACTTCGCCGGCCAGCTACCGGTGTCCCTTGCCTGGGTCTAGTTAAATTCCCATGCCTGGGGGTAAGAGCGACAGGAGGCGAACGTGAGTTATTCTCTTCACCGTAACTAGCATATCTATTTTAATTGTTTATTAAATATTAAAAATTTATTAAAATTATTCGCAGTATGGAATTCGACTTGGAGATTTGTCCTACTAAACCTTTGAAAAAGGGGACAGGTGGCAAATTATTGGTTCAAACAGTGAAATATAATTTGAATTTAACATATCTGCATTCACGATTACTTGATGGAATTGCGGCAGTTTGTTGAAATGTACTCACTCGTTAATGTATGCCAACCACTGGTCGAGGAGGGAATCGCGTGCCATTTTGCGAATCATCTCTATTTCTTCGTCATCCGGCCAGAGGTCGTCCATTTTCCTAAATCATGTGAAATGATATTGTTAAATGATGCTTAGTGAAAAAAAAATTAATGAAATTCTGCAAAAATTTTTAGTTTATTTAATCAATTGCACGTACACGTTAACCAACCATACCTTCTGTGATATCAGCTGACGAGTAACTGAAAGCGAGAGGAAAATGTTTTCTGAGGCAACATCTCATCGCGATTCGGATGCAATTTTTATGAACCGGTATTTCTGTAGAAGTGTAACGACGGGCTGTGTATGAACGAATGTGCATGAAACGTGTGTAGAATAACCATATAGTTCATCTATGGAGTAGAATTCTTTAGTCTAAAAAGAGCACAATTAAATATATCATCTTTGTTATTTTCTTCCTTGTTATTAATTGTAGTATGATCAAGCCCAAACAGATTTTGCTGTTATTGTTTCGTTCGTTTTTCATATGGTAGTTACCATGTCACATAATCAATCCCAATTTTGTATGACGTTAGATACACTGCGCGAATAGTTCAATAGATGCTCTTTGGATTGACTATAAGTAGACATACGAATATTTTCCACGCGCTGTAGCATATTTATAATATACCAAATCTGTTCACCAGCTTACGTTTTATCTACCTGATCTTGAAGATGTTTCGGAGGCTGTCGCATCTTTGCTCCAGGATCCTGGTCGGACTAAACTTGGTAATGAATGAGGCAATACGTATGAGCATGTCATCATACGAATGATGTGAGTCATTTTTGAAACTACTTAATTCAATTTACTTATTGTTATAACAATTTACTTATTGTTATAACTGTATGTGACATACGGGCTAGATGTATAATTTAAGTGTTGTTTCTCATTAACTATAATTCCTCATTTTGGATGTAAGCAGGTTTAACAGACAGATTTGGCCATGTCTACTAGAGTGGACCACAAAGAGTCTGTTTTTAAGTGTACTTGTTTTATTCTTACTACTCTTCAAAGAATGAGCCAGTGTCAGTACTAAGAAATCCTGAAACAGAAAAGATTGTGCTTGTGTCTAAAGACTTCATATTTTTCTCGTTTCTCAGCAGTACATTTTTTATTGCAGAGACAAGTGGTGTGTGAAACAGCTAGAAACCTTTCTCAATCACAGGTTTGAATAAGAGAGGCTAGCAAAGTATTTTGAATTCCGACTATTCAGTGTACTCAGTACCCATCTATTAATCAAAATAGATGTTCTTTGTAGTAGAAGTTAATATAAATTAGTTGTCTCTCAAAATATATTTCGTAATACTATTCAATCGACTTGAGAGAAATGTACAGCCCCTCTTCATGACCGACATCCGTTATGGATTATACTACGCAGACCGTCAATAACTTTCGAAAGAAATGAATTTTACCTATAGGTGACATATGAATACTCCTACTCCAAAGAACAATTATTTCTTATTTATATTACTTTTTATTTTAAAATGGTAGTTTTACGAACAGTTTTTAATGACCCCCCCCCCCGATATCGCATTTAACAGATTTTGTAAATTACAACCTTTTCAATTATTTTTTTGTATAGGTCAAATAATTTTAATAACGGGTATATCCGTTTATGTTGATATAGTAACGTCACTTCATGGCGGCCAGACTTCCGAACTTCCTGAGAGTTGTCGGAGGCTGCACGCCATGTGGGAACGAACAAAAGCGTTTAGCACAAAGACTTTGAGTAGCTGTGAGCCAACTGAAAAGGGAGATATTACCCCCCCCCCCATGACGCAGGACGGGCAGGGCAGTGGAGACTGACCTCCCGGGGTCCGGCTTGTGTCCCAGAAGCCACCCGCGCCTTTCAGTGAGTCTAGGGGGCGGGGAATCACATGACCGCCAAGAAGTTAGCTGGCCCGGGAAGCAGAGGGGAGTTCGTTTTGAGATTGCCTCGCGTGCGGACGCTACTGCTGCCCCGGAGGCGGAAGTGTATTCCTAGTGACACTGGGAGTGCGTAGCACTGGATGCCAGGGCACCGGCCCGGTAAAGCGTCTGGGTGGAGGATGCACTAGCCTGGAGACGGGGAGCAGTGTGCGTGGGAGTCACGGAGGTAGATAGCGAACGTAACCCCAGAGCTGTAAATTGTGTATATTTGTAAATAAATAGATTTGTAAATAGAGCTCGTGTGTGTTGTCATTTCGCCACCACGACGCCACAATATTATTGTCATAAAACCGCAATGACTAATGGCGAGTGGAAACTGTCGTATGACATACTTTTCGAGGCCGCATCTGCAAGACTTCGCGCAAATCGGGCCCTCCTTGTCCGGATGCGCTGTCAATCTAAACAAAAGAAAGTTTATTGACACTATTATTTGGCTTGTAGATGACTAATTTGGGTGCAAAAGTAACAAATAGATCTTAAACTCTTAACATTTTTCACTATGTTTACACTCCTGTCATATTTGTGCTTAAAATAACATGTTTAGAAAAGGGAGTATATCCGTGAAATTCAAGTGTTGAGTTATTTATTTAATTTTGACTTCTACTTTATGGTGTACCAGTCTGATCAACCGAATTTAGGACTTCTCTAAATCTGTTTTGTATTTGTATATTTATTTCCCACTTCCATGATTTTCTTGAAATCAAAAGGGAAACCGTGGCTAGTTGCCACCAGTCTGACTGTCTATACTTGGCGTAACAACCCGCGTACGGGCCGTGGCTTATCAGCAGCGTCCCAGCCTCGCAGCCATAGGTTCAGAGGGTACGTGTGGTTAGCACCACGACTTCCACGCGCCGTATTTATTGCAATGCTTCTCAAAGGAAGTACCCAAACAGATTACGTACCTTCCTCCTCTTGTCGCTTGCCATTCACTGCTGGGCGTTTTCTCCACCTCAAATCTAAACAAAGTACGTTTATTATTCGACCTGTGTTCTGAACTATTTATAAACTAGACATGAATTACTTTAGTGATTATTGCATTCCGTCCCCATCAACGCTTCATCGCTTTCGTGAAAAAGCAAAGTATTAATGATACCCTTCTACACTTTCGTAAATTGGTGAGAGATGTGAAAAATCCCAAAGTTACTTTCTTAGACTTAGGTACTGATATTGACAATGGGAATTTTGATATTCATGTTTTTACGATATTATATGTTTTAGGAATTTTATTTGTGAATTCGTATTCTTGCTTTTTGCTGGCATTTCCGTGGGTGAAGAGTATTAGTAGAGGATTTAGACATGAGTTTTAAGTAAAATTATTTCCTAAGCTTAACGAAGTATAAAATTGAAAGTGTTTGCAGACCAGCAGTATCTCTTAGCTAATGATTTTCAGAACTATTTGAAATTAGTTGGAATTGCAATATTTTCTCGCTTGCACAATATGTAGCCTCCCTCCAATAAATTTCACCCAGCATTCTATCTAAGCCTTTATATGAGAATTTCAAAATAATTGTTAATTTTGGGACTGAATCTTCCATTTTTTAAATTTGATGACATTGCATTTCTGTGAATAGTAATCTTATCTTATCTGTAGATGTGTCAAAAGAAAGATGATATCATGGAGCGATAACAAATTGCACTTTCACTTTATAAATTTTCAAGATTTTTTGGCTTCATCCGACTAAATTAGGCAGATGCAAATGCCTAATCTGCATCACACGGCCAGCTTAAGTGTTTCGTGATTGGTCGATCGTGCGTAGATCGCAAACATGGCTACTGGGGGCATACAACAATGTTTCTGAGACCATAGGTCTCAATTATCTTCCTAAAGCTGTATTGAGATATTTTGGGGCATTTGGTGTGTGTGTGCGGGGCGGGGGGCTGAAGTCGACAATGGTTGGTATCCCCACTGTTGAAGGGGTGGTCAGAGTGGTGCGAAATCTCGAAATGTGTGTAAAATGTATATATGGGATTTTCCGTTCGGTTCAATCTGGTAATAATAAGTGTTGAGTTTTAATAATTTTTATACCGTTTAATATGTTCCACTAACCTAACCTCCCTTTACATGAACGGAAGGGGGAGCAGTCGAGCACATGCAAGTGTTGGCACACGTGTTCGCTTGTCAAACTGAATCCAGTAATATTCCCAAAGGCGAGCAACGTCAAGGCATGAACTGAAGTAACTGTATAGTATCGGTAGCGTATAAGGGACTGTGACAGTTCTTTCGCCACGTACTGTGGTACGTCATGTGACCTGCTCTAAAGCAATCAGCTTGCGAGGATTTGTTTACTTTCTTAGAGGCCAGGGTTTAGCGTTGATGTTGATCGGACTCACGAAGTCGCGCAGGCGATAAGATTCAGCTTTGGCGAAAGTTATGAACATGATATCAAGACGTATCAGTAAGTGTAAATGTTTTGAGATTTAATTTATCTGTGATATAGGGGATGCCATGTGCGTAGTAATGTGTGGCAATAGCGCATTGATCTGTCAGAGTAGCTTATACGCTGCCGGTACTGTAGTGCCTCTGACCAGGGAGATCCCTCTGGTCACACTACACTTCGGTTTTTATAACGTGGCGCGTCAAGGCCTGTCTTCACAATGCAATATAGCAAGGTTTCTCGCGTCTTCCTCGGTTGTTTTCCTAGTTGTCGCATGATCGCAACCGTATCAAACGGTAATGCAGATCAAACGACATCTAGCACGATCAAGAAAAAGCCGTGCCATATTCCATCGTGAAGACAGGCCTTGACGCGCCAAGTTATAAAAAAAAGTTCAGGGTTCGAGTCCCGACGGTGGCACGATTTTCGACACTAACTTATCAGCTAGGTGGAATTCAGTTGTTGTCGAAAGGGACGGTGCCAAAACGGTGGGGAGATACCTGGATAGGGAAACCCCCATTAGCCGAGTAAATTATCTAGACTGTCCGGGTGGCGCCGCATCAAAGGCTGTGTTGCGAACCTTTCGACCAACTTGTCGTGGTGTTCCTCAGGGCTGATCTACCCCTGAGGCAGACCACGACAAGATGGACGAAACGTCGGCAACAGCCTTCGACGCGACGTCACTCGGACACCCAAGATCATTTACATAACTCTGGCCGTGGAAGCTTATGACTTCCCCCATAAGCTGACGTGGTTCGGCGCGAGATCTCGCCATCCAGCGCGGGAACATCACTAGTACCATTTCCCGCGATAAAAACGTGCACTATACTTTCGGGACTAATGACCTGAGCAGTTGACGCACTCGGAAGCGCTAAAGTATGGAGCGAGCGAGCAACGCGAGTCGGGACCTGAACTCGGGCAGCTTGACGGCGTCGTGGGCGTGCGCGGGCGCGAGGGCGGGCGCGAGCGAGGAGCGGCGCTGGAAGGGCGTGAGCGCGTCGGCGGAGGACGCCCTGTAGAGGAAGAGGCGGCGCACGCGCGCCAGGCGGCCGTCGCGCAGCACCACGTCCCCGCCGCCCGCCAGCGCCGCGCCCGCCTCCGCCACGCACTCGCACTCCGCCACGCAGCGCAGCCGCGCGCCCAGCTCGCTGCTGCCCAGGCCGTACCTGCGGGCGGACGCGCGCCGGCTACAGGGCGCCCGGAAACTTCGCGGATGAACGCACGGATGTCGTACAGTTTTAATGAAATATCCTCTTGGCGGTCCACGTGGTTCAGTTAATGGAGCCCCTTCCGCCCGCTGCTGCGCAGACGTACCTGCAGCCAGACACGCACCCCGGCTACAGCGCGCCCGGAAATTTCGCGGATGAACGCACGAATCTCGTACAGTTTTAATGAAATCTGTCTTAGTAGACCATGTGATTCAGTTAATGGAGCGCTTTCCGCTCACAGTCTCCCCTACCGTATCTGCAGCCAGACAAGCACGGGCTACAGGGCGCCTGGAAATTTCGTGGATGAACGCACGAATCTCGTACAGTTTCAATGAAATCTGCCTTAGCAGACCATGTGACCAGTCAATGGAGCGCTTTCCGCTTGCAGGCTCCCCTACCGTACCTGCAGCCACACAAGCACCGGCAACAGGACGCCTGGAAATTTCGCGGATGAACGCACGGGTGTCGTTCAGATTTAATGAAATTCCCCCTTGGCAGTCCACTGATTCAGTTAATGGAGCCCCCTCCGCCCGCTGCTGCGCAGACGTACCTGCAGCCAGACACGTACCGGCTACATGGCGCCCGGAAGTTTCGCGGATGAACGCACGAATCTCGTTCAGATTGAATGAAATCTGCCTTAATAGACTATGTGATTCAGTTAATGGAGCGCTTTCCGCCCGCTCCTGCCCTGACGTACCTGCAGCCACATACGCACCGGCAACAGGACGCCTGGAAATTTCGTGGGTGAAAGCACGAATCTCGTTCGGATTTCATGAAATCTGCTTTAGCAGACCACATAAATCAGTTAATGGAGCCCCTTCCGCCCGTTGCCGCCCAGCTGGCTGCAGGTACCTGCAGGCGGACACGCACCGGCTACGGGGTGCCCGGAAATTTCGCGGATGAACGCACGGGTGTCGTTCAGATTTAATGAAATCTCCCCTTGGCAGTCCACTGATTCAGTTAATGGAGCCCCCTCCGCCCGCTGCTGCGCAGACGTACCTGCAGCCAGACACGTACCGGCTACATGGCGCCCGGAAGTTTCGCGGATGAACGCACGAATCTCGTGCAGTTTTAGTGAAATCTGCCATAGTAGACCATGTGATTCAGTTAATTGAGCGCTTTCCGCTTGCAGCCTCCCCTACCGTACCTGCAACCAGACAAGCACCGGCCACAGGGCGCCCGGAAATTTCGCGGATGAACGCACAGATGTCGTTCAGATTTAATGAAATCCGCCTTAGTAGACCACGTGATTCAGTTAATGGAGCCCCTTCCGCCGGCTGTTGCGCTGAAGCCAGACACGCACCGGCTAGAGGGTGCCCGAAAGTTTCGCGGATGAACGCATAGTGTGTGTCTTAGAATTTCGTTTATACTTAATTAAATCTGCCTCGGCAAGTCTCTAGACTGAATTAAGGAGCCCCTTTAGTTCGCCGTTGCCCAATCCGTATCTACAGCTAGACAAGCTCCGGCCGAAGCGGCTACAGGCACCCAGAAATATCTCTGATGAACGCGTGATATGAGTGTGATATGATTTGCTTAAGGTGTAAGTGCCTTAGCAGACCACGTGAATAAGTTAATGGAGCACCTTGGGCCTGCTGCTGGCCACACCGTACCTACAGCCGCACACGCACCGGCCAAAGTCATGCTGTTGTATGACGTCATGTGTCATATGCACTGACGCATTGAGTAAGAGAATGTAGTCGTAACAATAGGTATCGGATTAACTTATCAAATATTTGCTGTTTCAGTCAAGAGTCGAAACTACAAACTACCAGATGTTTCTGCATTGTTCCTGAATTCCTGGTATCTAGCAAAACCATTGACACCTCTCTCATGGCTAGAAGCGGGTTTGTTTTCCGTAAATTTTTCCGTTCATTCCAAATTTCAAATACAATGTCTATTTCAAACATTCATTAACAATAATGGACACAAATCCATGTACATAAAAATGTCTCCAAATTAAAACAAAAATAACAGCATTAGTTAAAGAGGACAGGTATTAGAAATTAGCGAAAGTCGATAGAGTTCAAAGGAATTTAGTTTCGATAGTCACCAAGTAAGTGGTATTATTGTAGTTTTAGCTTGCACTTACCCTGGGATGCTGCACTCCAGGGCCTCGTTGAGCGAGAGTTTCAAGCGGATGGCATCGCCTGCGATGGTGATCCCCCGATGCACGACGCTGACAACACACAGGTGGTTCAATTAGACGCGGATGAGCGGGGTTTAGTGATCGGATCTGCGGGGTGAACAAGTGAAATGCCGTGCTCGGTAGATAGCTCTATACATCGCCGTATTATTTCCGTCTCTGCCTCCGACTCGGAATACATTTAGGAGGATACACCCTTATTGTTGAGAGTTGAACAACTACCAGTAGTGCCAACGATAATCCCTCCAACGAGTAGCGTTGTGTAAGTTGTCGAACAGGTAGTAATGCATTCTTTTTTTTGCAATACTTTAATATTTCCTAATGACGACTTGTTTCTTACCCGTCCTAGCAAAGACAAATCAGGGTAATGTGGTTAACTCAGAATCGTGTGTGTTTTTAGTCGTAATATTCCATTGATCTTTCACCGATACCGTTTCTTCAATGCACCGTTTTTCTTCAGAACCGGTTGCGTGTCTGGTTTTCTAAGAAAGAAAAGAGAGAAAAAAGGTCCTAAAACAACAATCGGGTTTGATATATAATTAACCATGTGTAATCATAAGCGAGCCTAGTACGGAAGATTTGCAGATAGCAGGTTTGAAGGCGAAGTCACCTTTCACCTGTGGGGTACCAAGGTACTAATTCCGGTCGATTCCAGTGGAATTTGTGGTGGACAAAGCTGATTCCCAGGTTTTCGTGGGGTTCTTCCATTTCTCTCGCACCGCATTCCATCCTTGGTCCAGGATCACAACGCGCTTTACATGGCGAGCGCAATGCTGATCCCTTGTGGATATGCGTTTTTCTTTATACGTTTGTCACGTGACCTGTGCCATAAGCGGTCCTACGCACGCCAAGTGCAAAATGATCCAGGTATTGAACGCGGTCTCGTCTCGTCTGTCGTGAACTGCCTGATCGGCGCATCTCTAAGAAACGCGCGCGCGCGCGAGAGAGAGAGAGAGGGGGGGAAGAGTGGAGGGACAGTGAGTGAGAGTGGAGGGTGGAGGGAAGGAAGGGACTGTATAGAAGGAGAGAGGGAGAGAGAGGGAGGGGGGAGGGAGAGAGAGGGAGAGTGAGCGGAGAGGGGGAGAAAGCTGGAGACGGAGGGAGAGAGGGAGGGAGAATGAGGAGACGAGGGGGAGAGGGAAGGAGGAGACGGAGGGAGAGAGGGAGGGTGAGAGAGGAGGGAGGAAGGAGGGAGGGGGCGAAGAAGGAAGGAGGGGGAGGGAGAGGGAGGCAGAGAGAGAGGGGGAGGAAGGAGAGAGGGTGGGAGGGGAGGGAGGCAGAGAGAGGAGGGGGAGGAAAGAGGATACAGGGAGGGAGAGAGGAGGGGGAGGGAGGAGAGAGGGAAGGAGAGAGGGAGGCAGAGAGAGAGGGGGGGGATGAAAGCGCGCGTCGCCTATCGCGGTCACCGACAGCACGCCGCGCCGTCTGTGTTTACGAGTCAACTTGAACCGGAGGAGTAGGTGGGTCGCGCTTTTTCTTTTCCGTGACGGGGCGGGCGTTCGTTCGGTGGATTGGAGAAAGCTGCTCGCAGTCGGCTGCGGCGACCTTGAGGTGGCCGGACGGGAACCGAGGGCTCTCAGCCAGTTGTACGGTTTCTCTGGCGCCATTTTAACCTTTCACGCCGCGGCCCGAGCCACCTCCTTGACCGAGGCGCGGGCGCGGGCGCGGCCGGGCAGGGGAGGGGCGACTGAACGATTCGCCGGAGAAGCGGATGGGAGGCGGGGAGAGGGCGTTGCGCCGGGATGCGAGACTTATTTCCCTGAAATGCACGTCGGCTTTCTTAAGAAAAGCTAGGTTTTCGTTCCCTGGTGCAGACAAGGGACCATATCGTTCGTTCGTGCAAACTTTAGATTCCAGATCATGCCACGACACCGCATTGTGTGACCCAACGGAATTGTGGATAATGTGTAATAATGAATGCTGTTTATTTTTCAATTAACCTAAGGATGTATACTTGTGCTTTTTGTTAGGACGCATCAGGAATAAGATTTCCGGGCCACTGTTACCTCATGAATCTACGAATACCGCATAATATACTCGTCAGCTGTTCATTTCTCTTTCAATTGTTGGAATAACGACGGATTGGGTGGCTGTTTATAGTGGATTCTCATTCGTATTATGATGTGGAGAAAGAGGAGGGTCAGTCACAAGTAGTGCTAACGAACATGAAGATCGAGCATGGAAGCAAAGAATGCCTAACGAACTCCATAAACCGCTCTGCCCACCACCACTTCACCATGGAATTTCGATACGGCATGTGGGAAGCTGGCGCGCAGGCCGTGGCACTTGGGACGGCCCCGGAGCACTGTGAAGGGAGAGCAAGAGCCAACGAAGAGTGCTTGCGCGGTCGTTGTGGAAGTCCGCCGCGCTCCGTCGTCCGTTCCCGCGCTTCCGCTTCGCTTGCAGCTTGCGCTGCGAGAAGGGGATGGAGACGGAGATGGGCGTGGTGGAGGTGGGGATGGAGGATAATGAAGGCAGTGACGGTTGACAACTGTGGTGAAGGTGGTAGCAGTGTCATTGTCGGTGACTGGGTCGGAGAGAGTGGTGGTGCTGATGGTGTCTGGTGTAGAGTTGACGGTGACTCGGTGATAATGGCAATGCCGGTGGTGGTGACAGTGATTTGATAGGTGGTGATTGATTAGTGATTCCGGGCGTGTCATTCAGCAAGGTCATTGGTCCTATAAATATAGTACATGCCTTTGCTTGAGGGGTGGCGGTGATCTTTCCACGTTGGATGGTGAGATCCAGTGCCGACCTACCGTCGACTGGCGTGGTTTTCCTAACAATGTATGTCCCACCAGCGGGGTATCGCTCCAGTCAGGACAAGCTGTAAGCTCCCGACCGGTCTCCCGGCATGTGTGATAGTGTAATGTGTTTTTAAGTGTGTGTGTGTGTGTGTAAATAAGGAACGAGGATGGGACAAAGAAGACGAAGGAAAGATCGCGCGCGATCAGTACCCCGTTTGTTAGGGTACTGCTCCGGCATTCGCCAGGTGTTGAACGGAGGAGCCACAGAAAACCACCGATCAGAGCAGCCGGCCGCTAGAATTTTCGGCCAGTCAGCTGCTGAATTCGACATAGCTATCTAGCTAGTGTCGAAAATCTTATCATGGGGACTCGAACCTATACTTCGATTTATTGAACGTGGCGCCTCAAAGCCACGAGCTGGATGAAGAGAGGCCGCTGTCATCCAATCGTGAGCTCCGTTACGATTTTAATTTTTGGTTTGGAGCTACCGATTGGATGACAATGCCCCCGTCTCCTTCCAGCTCGTGACCTAAAGGCGCCACGTCAAATAAATCAAAGTATGGGACCTCCCGGTCAGAGACACTGCAGTGACAACAGTTGATGCCTTGAGCCACCTCTCCCAGTGGTGGTGATTGGAATCGTCGGTGGCGCTATGGCAACTCTAGAGGGCGTCGGCCGAGTCGTCGCGCGTTGCGCACACCTTCTCACGTTCTGGCGGCGGCGCTGCGCGAGCGCCAGCGGGATCGGAGCGCCGCGTTCCGCCGCGTCCCCGTTTCCGAGCGCGGCGCCGCCGTCTCGCCTGCCAGCCCGCGGCGCGGCGCCGCGCGCAGCACACAGTGCGCCCACACAGGGCCGATTCACTACTTGAGATATCGATATTTTTGTTTCGGCTCTCGACGGAAGTATCGCAGCCGATGCATGTTTCATTAATTTTTTCGTGTTTCCGGGCACGTCAACTGCTTTAGACATTCCCGTTAGTATAGTGCATGTTTTTTCTCGGGAGATGGCTGTGATCATCCCCCCGCTGGATGGCGAGATCCGGCGCCGACCTACCGTCGGCTAGTGGGGTTTCCCCCTAATCCGGACTCTCCCACCAGCGGGGCACCGCCCCAGCCGGGACTAGCTCTAAGCTCCCGATCGGAATATGTGGTAGTGTAGTGCATGTTAGTGTAAGTGTGTGTGTGTGTAAGGGGAGAGGATAGGACAAGGAAGAGGAAGGACAGATCGTGCGCGGTCCGTAGCCCGTGTGATAGGGTACTGCTCCGGCATTCGCCTGGTGTTGATCGGAGAAACCACGGAAAACTACCGACCAGAGCAGCCGGCCGCTAGAATTCTCCTCCAGACTGCGACTGCATTCGACCTAGGTGAAAAGCCAGTGTCGAAAATCCTGCCGCCGTCAGGACTCGAAGCTAGGACCTCCCGGTCAGAAGCGCTGCAGTGACATCAGTTGATGCACTGAAGTCACTGCAGCTACCGCTCCCGGTCCGATGCATGTGAATCTATATCGTGGAATGGACACTATAACTGCAGCATTTTAATCGAAAAATACAACGCACTGTTTATGTAAATAGAAACATTGCAGTACTTTTAATACTTGTTTTGACGATTCTTTTTGCATTTTTAATCGGTTATTGGATATCTGATATAATTCTCGTATCTGCGATTTTTTTCTGCACTTCAAACAGATTCATCTGTTGTAGTAAAAGGTAGGTTTCATTGTGAATAAACATTTTTACAAAGCGGGAAACAGATTAACCAAGAAATATCATAATGTAAATCGTGGGTCAACTATTTTTCGAAGACTGTGAATGTTAATTCCTTTTGAGTCTGGAAGGTCTCTTGAAGCTCTTATTGCTGATATTACTTTTTGATCGGGTGCGCGGGAGTAATTCCTTTTCTTCAGGTCTAACGTCCATTACGTTTTCTTACGATATTCGTGTTCGTTGAGGCGTGACTCATCCATTTCGATCTTTTATCAGCGTGATGTTAAGAATGCAGCGAATAAATTTTAAATAAGATGCATATCATTTCGTGTCATTTTAATCATTAATCGCCACGAATCGATGTTGAAAGTAGCGGCACAACAGGTTCGACCTATCATTCAATTCCACGTATCGTATCACGAAGTGATAGCAAGAACTCGCCTGGCATAATTTCTTTGCATACCAAGCCAGCATTTAACCCGATATATTTTTAATGTGTAAAACTATTAATAAATATAAAGCAATGAAAAACATCTGGGTTTAAAAAAATGTTTTTCAAAGTTTCTTTGCAAGTTCAAACATTTGTGTAGCGAGAATATCTGATATTCATAACAGCGGCGCCTCGTATCCCGAAAAAGATAATGTGCATGTGATGTTCTGGTTTGGTATAGTCTTTGTGTACTCGCACGAAAGTTGTTTTAAAGGTATCTGTAGGTCGGCGCCAGATCTCGCTATCGAGCTGGGGAAGATCACCACCAACTCGAGGAAAACACATGCACTATATTCATGGGTCTAACGACCTTAGCGTTTGACGCGCCCGAAATCATCTATCAATCAAAAATCCAAAAATTTTCAAAAACCAACACCGGAACGTAATTTAAACCCGTTTTTGTTGGGATCATAATAAAGTGTCATGAAAGCTCTTTGGCTCGAATCGGACGCCTCTGCCTCGTTCTCCGGGCCCCCGGATCTCGGCCGAGAAAGTGAGGCGAGCCCGGCTCAGCACGGCAAGGCGCAGCGGCCAGTTCCGGTCACTTCCCGCGCGCTGCCTCCGCCGCCGCCGCCGCTTCGGTCGCGGGCCGCCCCGCATGGTTAGCCAGCACTTGCAGAAACAATCGCCTGCTGCTGCCATGTACGCAATCGGCTCTTGCTTCGTTGTTGCAGACGTCGACGAGTTTTTGTTTTCGACGAATTTGTGAACGGCATTCAGTTTCTTTCGTAATTGACTGCTCTCTGGCTCATTGATAGAAGCGATGTCCGTGTCTCGGTATCGGTTTCCAGATCGCCGAAAAATCATCTCTTCGTTCCTGACATCAGTTGGCTGCCTTCCTTGACACTTATTTCCTCGTCTTACATGTACATTGAATACTATGTGAACGAGCCATGAAATGGTTGTATTAGCGATTGAAAGATTCCAATTCGTGATATAGGAATCGTGCTGCAAATGTGTTATCAAAAGCTTAGCGTGAAGATCATATTAGGTTAGCATACTTGCGTTGATTTTGATATTGAATGAAGCTTCAAAACATTCAAAATATATTAGGAACGTTATTCCTGGTTATATGTAGTGACGGGCGTTGTAAAAGGGTATCACACAGCACCTCAATAGAGCACTAGACATGAAATACTGAATTCGTCTCCTCTTAAAGGGGTCTTTATGGGTGAAGACCGATCTGGATATCCCGCTCTCACCTGTGAAAGACGTCCAGGGAATCTCCCAGATAGGCCACGACAGTCTTCTTTCCCTGAGCCCTGAGCCGCCACTTTTCCTCCAGGCTCGGGTTATCCACCTGTCACAGAAGGAACACGTGCGGTTTCATTCCAGTACACATTCAGGGTTGCTTCTTGGAAAAATATACGAGACCATACCCTACCAGTTCCATTGAAGACGGACTTCGGATAAACGTTCCTTAAGTAATGCGATTTATGAACAAATGTGTTCGTGATTGATATCAGTTTTAAATTAACGTTATGCGTTAATATGTAAAAACCTACATGTGTGAATAGACTGAGTCGTTGCTAAAAGGGCTCATGTTTAATGGCCAATCTTCGTATGCTCGACTTTTGAAACATCAAAAAAGCAGAATTTTAATGTATTTCATTAATAAGTCGAATAGTTATGTTTTAAATTTGGCTCGCTGACAGGTTTGGCCATTAGATATATCCATATGCAAAATGTAAAACACATTTTCTCACGAATGGAGGAAAAAATTGGGAAAGTCGATTTTATATAAGATGCATTTCCAAATCCTGCGGAGATCCTATCTTGGCGTATCGCGGATGTCTGAACGTGGCATATCCTGTGTATTGAAACTATCTCTCCAAGGTGAAAGCTCGACGAACCTCGTTTCCCCCGCACTCGCCTCTCAATTCATATTTTCTACTCGTTATTGCCTTGCTGTTGTGTGTCTCAAGTGAAGTTTTGCCCATGTTAAATGTAATAGGTTAAAAAAGTATTGTGCGTTCACATTCTAATTTTTTTTCTTCATTTTCAAAATTTTTCCTCTGAATTTTCCTCCCTTTTAGAAACCCATCGCCCTCACCGGTATAATTGATGTAAATATTTTACATGTGGCTTTGTATTCTGGCTTCAATTGTGTTTCGTTCCCAAAACAGTAATATCGCTAATGTTCCTTTTTCTTTGTTTCAGGTAAGTGTGTTAGCCTAGCGGAGAAAGAACCTGTACTAAGCTGTTCGTGAGTACAAAACTCAAGTTTTATGTACAAAACCATTGGAGAAGACGCCTAAAGATAACATACGTTGTCTTAATTAAGAGATTGCACCTAATCTCATCTTAAACTGTTCTTTATGTTCTTGTAATTTCGTTATCTAATCTATTAATGGTGGTGAATCGTGGGAAGTCGTTCCTCATTTTACTTAATGAAGATTTAGTCATTCGTATACTGTACATCTTTTTGCGACTAAGTTGCGAATGACGCATTGAATTTGCGGCTTAGTATATTTTACACCGATTCCCAGTAACACAGTCTGACAAGGCGGTCAAAATCGCCTGTCGTTCTCTACTCCCATGCAATTCCTGTTGTAAAAAGAATCCGTCGTCACAAATCGCTCTACCCAGAGCCCCATTACGCTACCCATATACGGTTTATTTGAGCGCGCCTTAGTGTCGTGATTTCACCCGGTCGCCATTACACTTTATTAGGAAGACTTTATCTTAACTCTCACCCAACACGAGTCACCAATAATTGCTCCGGGCTCCAGGGTGGTGCAGGCAATAATAAGCACCTGCAACACTGGAACCCGGAACAATTACCCTGTCCTGTCTGAGCGTGACAGCGCGGATCACGCAGGAAGTGGGGCACTCGATATCTGGCGCCGTCTGCATATTTCACGTTCGACTTCACATTTCTTTGTGAATCACTCAAGCCTTATTCGGAGTTGTTTGGTTGGGCAAACTGCCTTATCGCTTTGGCAAAATCAAGTGTTCGTGAAGCTGCAGTCCGATTATTACGTTAATATTTCTTGACAATCCCTCGTGTTTTTTTTATTTGAGTACTTCTTTAAATGTTGTTTGCTAGTTACATAAGTAACATCTGTATAAATACTTCAGAATATTTCTCTAACACATTTCGGCCAATGAAACGTAGAAAGTAGGAATTTCATCGAGTGTTTATATATTATCTGTAAAAGTAGGGTCGTTATCGACGGGTTCGTTCGGACTTTTTATATTTGACATCTACAAATGATATTTCTGCCTACAGAAGTGACTTTCATCTTCAGATTACCTGCAACCTTTGTTCGTAATGGAGATATTTGAAACGTTCCGGCCTATCGAACACGACGATGTCTAAGCGATATTTTCCTGGGAAGAGTAGAAGTTTTGATCTCTTTTCCTTAAGTAGGGAAATATCATTAAATCATGTTCGTAATTTACGAGTTCCGAGCAAAGATGTGTTCGTCTTTCGTTTGATGTAGCTCTCGCGTGGGTTTCCAGAGGAAGAGTGAAAGGTTAATGAGCTTGTGACGAAATGCGCGCATGGCGAAATTTCTGGGTCAGAATTAAAAACTGTAGACTCTTGCGTTGGGACCTGCTATTCTCACGCACGTTATCATTTGGCTAAATATCTTTCGTTCCATGTTGGAAAAAACTGTATAAGAATTGAAATCACTGGAGCGAAGTACTTACATACCTTTACATAGTTCCAAAGTTGTTGGTTTTTTTTTTCTGAGCAAAGCAATTTTTATGATGTGTCAGCAATTTTTATGATGTGTCAAATCGTCCTAGAGAACCACACAGTACATACCTATTTTCGTCGGCACTTTCTTGAAAAAATAGTAAACGCGTGAAAAAAACAGTATCAATTGTATTCGAAGGTGAAGTATTTTAATAGACACGCAACATTGTCCATGCAGTCTTGGTTGTTATGAAAGCAATAAGCTGTGATACATCATAGGAGGCGATGTGCCTTGAAAGCGCGTGACATTAATATATTAAATGTCACCATCAGTGTGTGTGTGTGTGTGTGTATATATATATATATATATATATATATATATATATATATATATATATATATATATATATATATATAATGTCATCATTAACTCATTATCGGTGAATTGTTCCGACTATTCGACTCGTGAAATTAAAACCAATAGTGCTCAACTACACTTATAAAATGCCCCCATGAGAACGGTGTATCTCATAAAATGTATCGCACCCTCCTCGCTCGCAAGTCGGCGATTTATCGACGATTTCCGAAGCACTCGTGGTATTACCTGTGATAATTTATGCTTCCAATGTGTTACACGTTTGAAACATATTGTGAGAGGGTAATGAAAAAAAATCGTGGCGGACGAGTGGTTGATGGGAACGCGTGGCGAGACGGGATGGGGAAAGCGCACCTCGAGGAGGTAATCCGGAGCGGCGGAGCGTTGCTCGAGCTGCCCTCATTATCGTGAAATTGTTCCAAAAATGTATACGTAGGCGAATCAAAATGTAAGTTACACTAGCTCGCTGCGAGAACACGCTGTGTGTCGTGACTGTGACCAATGCAGAGCAAGTCTGACAATAACTGCTGACACGTCCGATAGGAAGTTTGGTGTGGTAGTCCGTCGGGTTGTGTGTGCAGAGCGGACATTGGTGCGTCAACTGAATGTTCACCCCAAATTGGAGGTTCGGGCAACGATCGGATTTCTATGGGCTAAACGGCTCAATTGCACGGACATTCATCGTGAAATCACTGCTGTACATGGTGAGATTGAAATTTTTCGCCCAGGTATTGTAAAGTGGTGTAAGCAATTTGATGCCGGACGCACGAACCTTAAGGATGAATGTCGCGAAGGAAGTGGAAGGTACGGCAACATCCTCCATACGATTCAGACTTAGCGACTTGCGATTGTCATTTGAACACCTCGTATAAGCTGAAAAAGGATCCCAGTGGACGACGATTCCGAAACGATGTAGAAGTGAAAGCAGCTGTCTCCAGGTGGTTACATAGCGCTGGAGGTGATTTCTACGCATTCGGAATCAAAAAATTTGATTGTCCGTTCCGAGAATTGTTAAGTCTCTTGGGGACTATGCGGAAAAGTGAACTTACATTTTATGTTGTCATAGCCATCTTACCTAGTTGTAGGTACGACCATAACTTAAAAATGTAACTTACTTTCTGAATCGCTCTCGTACTTGTAATGTGTTCCATGTTATATAAAGTATTTGGCGTTATTGGGTCGGTAGTTCGACTTCGCCGGCCAGCTACCGGTGTCCCCTTTGCCTGGGCCTAGTTAAATTTCCAAGTATGGGGGGTAAGAGCGACGTGGGGCGAACCGTAACTAGCAAGATCCGCCTGCTTGAGCTTTTCTTCGGCACACAGCTACAGAAACTGGGACGATTTTAAACGAAAGCTACAACTCTATTTTTGCCTCGACCGGGAAGCTAGCCCATGATCCATCCCAGGGGCTATATATCTTTGTTCCCGGTGAATAAGCTGGTAAGTCATAAACACTTAATTTTCCAGGAGAGCAAAAAACAATGTTTAAATGAATTAAATCAGGGATTAATGATAATGAAAAAAAACTATTTTTGTGTAGGTTTTCTTTAAATATCATTAATCCCTTATTTATAGTATTAGTTTAAGTTTGTTTTTTGCTCCCCTGTAAAATTAAGTCTTTTTGTCTTATCAGTTTATTCACCGAAGTCTCTCTCTCTCTCCTTTCTTCCCTCCCTCCTCTCTCTCTCCCTCTGTCTGCTTCCTCCCCTCTCCCTCCCCCTCCTCACTCTCACTCCGTCTCTCTCTCTTCTTCCGTCTCTCGTGTGCACGCGTATCTTAGAGAAATGTGTGTATGTATGTGTGTGTATATATATATATATATTGTATTGTGAGAGGGCGATGGAAAGGCACCTCGAAGAGGTAGTCCGGCGGGGCGGGCGCGCGTGCGGAGCGGCGCGCGGGCGGGTGCGCGAGGGGGGCGGGGCGTGGCAGGGCGCGCAGGGTGGCGCCGGGGGAGCCGGGGGTGTGCGGCGGCGTGAGCAGCCACAGCAGCAGCCCCAGGGTGCTGGGCGGCGCCAGCGCGGCCGCGGGGCCGCCGCCCAGCAGCGAGCGCAGCGCCGGCGCCGCGTCCAGCGCCTCCGTCAACAGGTGGATGCCTCCCGGCCGGTCGTACTCGTGCGGCAGCGGCTGCGCCACCGACGCGTACCTGCGACGATTGACGGCGGTGCTGGCTGATCAAGCAGCAGTTCAACGTCCCCCACCCTTTGCTCACCGTGGCAACCCTACCCTCTGTGTTCGCTTGTCATGCCAACCCCCTGGTCTGAGTCTCGGTGCGCCGCTCACGTCGTTAGCCTGAAGGTGCAGGCAGTGAGAAGTCGATGCTAAGCTCCTGGTAGTCGGGTTCGTCCGGCTACCCACCTGTTGGGCCTATAGCGCGTTGACCTTTGGGCAGGATCGGGTGAAGGATGCTTTTCGGAGTACTCCGGATCCCACTTTAAAGTCCGGCGGAAAACTAGGCACTACCCGTCAGGTTGCGCAGGTCCCGTCGTTACCGATGTCGATATTCTGTAAGCACTGGGGAGACGGGATGGGGGCTCCGAGATGCCTGGTACTTAGTTCACGTGGTCCCCAGTGGGCTCTCGGATTCGTCGTGGCGGTAGCCCGATACTCTGGGCAAAGAGGAGGGACGTTACTCTCGGCGCATGTGAGACTGGCTGGGCTGAGCTGGCAGGGCGGCCCGATCCAGGCGGGGAGGGGGATCCTATGGGGAGGTTTCCGTGAGGGTCAACTGCGTTTTGGCGGGACCCAGATACCAGCCCAAAGGCGTACTTGTGCGCCTGCGGGGGATGAGGATAAGAGGCTAGCGCCTAGGTCCCCCCCCCAAGGGTTCATCCCTCCTGGTAAAGGACGTGTATGATAGGCACACTGTAGACAAATGCAACCGCTGCCCATCCCCACCCTCCCTGCACGTACGCCCTGCTATCACCGTCATCGGCCTGCTCTTCCCCTAGCGCCTTCAGCTCTGCATGCATGCCATGCCCTCGCAACTCGCACGCCCTGCCATCTCCACATTCTGCAAGCCCACCGTGCCATCCTGTCTCCCCGCGCGCACCCTGCCCTCTCACCGCCCGCCCTGCCATCTCTGCACTCTGCCCTGCTGTCTCCTCCATTCCTACTCTCCACTCGAACAGGCCCTTCCATCTGTGCCCTCTCTGCCCGTATACCCGCTCTACCTGCCGGCCCTCATCTCCCCTTCCGTCTCTGCCCTTCTTTTAAGTATTGCGGGTTGCATTTCCTTTATTCCTAGGGGCGTAGAGGACTTAGCTCACGCAATGAGCTGAAGGGTTGTTAGTATGTGTGTTAGTGATTTTAACAACCTAATATAGTGCTCTTTAGTGTGGCACCCACTGTGAATGTTTTTTACGCACTATGCTAGTTTAAAGTTCAGTTCTGCTTCTAAATTCCAGTTCTCACACCCGAAGTTTCTTTGTATCTTTACTCCAAGTTCATTTTGCCGATGGAATCCAATCACCAAGGGTTCTTTTACATGCGACGTGGTTATAATCGATTCATGAATGATTTTGTTTCCAAGCGCGTCAATTACTATGATCATTATCCCTATAAGTGCCCTGCGTCTTATATCTCGGGAAGTGCCAGTGTTCCTCCCTCAGTGGAGAGTGAGATTCAGCATCGACCTACGCATCCGCTAGCGTGATTTTCTCCTTTCCTGGAGTAGAGATATTGCTATAAGAAGGGACCGCTTGGACAACTATTGCATGGCTACTGCTGGCAATATAACTGTAAGATAGTCCATGCACTCATTTTGTCAGTTTACAGTTCACTTGCAAATAGAATCATTACTATCTCTTGCAAGGTTATCGCCCTGCACGACGTTCATTTTTTCCCGCCTATCAAAGTGGTCCCTTCTTAGAGTAACTTCTCTCTATCTTCGCCAGCCGAAGTGTCATGGGTTTTAGCTTCCAAAAACCCCCCATCTCTTTTTTGCCGAGGACCGGGAGTGGTTGCTCATTGCATCAACTGTTGTCACTGCAGCTCCTCTGACCGCGAAGTCCTAGGTTCAGGCCTGACGGCGGCAGGATTTTCGACACTGGCTTTTCAGCTAGGTCGAATTCAGTCGCTGTCTGGAGGTGATTTCTAGCGGCCGGCTGTTCTGATGGGTAGTTTTCCGTGATTTCTCCGATCAACACCAGGCGAATGCCGGACCAGTACCCTAACAAACGGGCCACGGACCGCGCACTATCTTTCCTTCCTCTTGCTTGTCCTATCCTCACCCTTTACACACACACTTACACTAACATGCACTACACTACCACTCATGCCGGAAACCGGTCGGGGACTTAAAACTTGTACCGGCTGAGGCGGTGCCCCGCTGGTGGGAGATACCCCGTTAGCCAACGGTTGGTCGTCGCCGGACCTTGCCATCCAGCGGGGGAAGACCACCGCCACATCCCCAGCAAAAACACGCACTGCATTTACGGGACTAATGGCCGTCGTAGTTGACGCGCCCGGAATCACAATCGATCAATCAATCTCTCTACCGAGCATGACACGCGCGGCGCACCCACTCGCCTGTAGCTGAAGACGGCGCTGGCGAAGAGCGTGAGCTTGACGTCGGCCGCGAGCGGGTCCCTGGCCACCAGGTGGCGTAGGGCGTTGGCGCGCACCTTCAGCTGGCGCCAGATGTCGGCGCCCAGCTCTCCCAGCTGGCGATGGCGGAACTCGTCCTCTTCCTCCTCCTCGTCGTCGTCGTCGTCTTCCTCTGACTCGTCCTCGCCCTCGACGGCGCCGCCGCCGCCACCGCGTCTGACGCACGCCATGGCTAGGGACGCGCCGGGCGCCACCGCCCGCCTTATGGCGCCGCCCCCGCGCCTCGACGGAGCGTTGCTGCGGTTGCGCCGCATTGTTCCCTACGGCTTCTCCGCGCGCCGCCCAGATTTTCACTTTCTCGCTACGCAGGAGAGAGAAATTTACGTAATGCTGCGCGAAAAAACTGCGAATTTTCGGCAGAAAAGCTATTATCGCAGGGCCCTGGTAACGAAAAACTGGATAAATCCGTTTGCTAAATTTATAAAAAGACATCATCCAAGTGGTGTAGTCAGAATCCATGTTTTGTGGGGCCTTGATATCGAAAAATCGAATAACGGCAAAACGTCTGTCCGTCTGGCTGTAAACAACGCTAGCGGCTAAACTGTTCAGCTGATTTTCTCCGAAATTGATATAACCCAATCGATCTCGTTGATGTCGCGGCCCCTTGAATTTGTAATCGTAATTTTAATTTTGGGGTGTACTTTACATCAAGCTCCTGGGACATGTATAAATTTTCAAAAATATTGGTTCCATCTTTGTATATTTTTTTATAGTGTGAAGAACGTTTAACAGAATGGGGCAGGTCTATTGTTTGTGAAAAACCCCTATTTTTCGAAAATTGCAAAAGTTCACAATTTTTTCGGAATCTATCTGCAACTAAATATTAAAGATTGAGATATTTTCCCGTAATGAAATCAGTTCTTTAAAGATAGATTTGGAAATAATGTCATATACAATTTTTCGAAAACTTGAGTACTTTTCGCGTAATTTCCCGTGAAAATACTGGCGAAAAAGTACGTGCAGTTTTAGCTCATAAATAAATGGTTTACATCACCACCTCTTGCAATGTCATTGTTCTTCATGATATTCATTTGTTTCCTGACCTATCAAACTGGTCTCTTCTTAAAGTAACTCCCTTACGTGGTGTCTTTCGCCACATACGAGCCTGCCCAGACCAAGGATTCTTTGATAAAGCCTATAGAAAATTGATAAATCTTTCGCCCAATGGTAATTTTTGAAGGCGTTCTTACTTTATGGGTAAAAAGTTGGCGATGGAATAAAAACACACAAGCTAAATTACAAACTTTTATTATACTATATGTCTCCGAAACGTATTTAAAGTCTACTCGCCCATGAAATGAGAAATGTAGAACTGTGGAAAAGAGCCGGAGAAGTACCTATAGAACTCCAGATCAGAAAGAGGAAAAGGCGATGGATATGGCACACACTGAGAAAATCTACAGGAGCAATAGAAAGGCAAGCTTTAGAATAGAACCCGAAGGGACAATGAACTGCAGGACGACCAAGGGCCACATGGAGAAGAACTGTCCAAATACAAGGAGATGGAGAAGACTGGAAAATCGTGGAGGGCAATTAAAGGAATATGGGGTAATCGAGTTAAATGGAAGGCTCTTATCGAGATCCTATGCTCCCCGGAGGAGTGGTAGCGAAGAACAATCATTGATAATTTGCTTACGGTTTTGCCTTTTACAAATTACAGTATGCAAAATATATCTCGATAATAAATCATCAGATTAGCTTGCCACCAGTTCCTTTGATTCACTGATTCGATTTAGAACGTCGCCGATTACAAAATGGAACTCGCCTACTGAGTTAAGAAAAATATACTTAAATTGTAGTTGCACAAGAGAAGTGCGTCAAGATAAGCCGTGTCTGTCTTAAAGATGGTTTGTGTTAATCGTAGGGGGCGAAAGATGGAGACACGCCGTCATCGCCTTGACAATGCGCGTGCAAAACGAGTCAGACTGGCCGTGTTTTTTTTTGCCTAAGGTAACTTAACCCAACTATCTTAACGTATTGAATCATCGCCTATTATACAGCGCTTTCCACTTCTTTTCCATTGATCCATTTCACGTTAGCTGGTTTTCAGAAAAAATACTGGGGATCGATATCGGCCGCGGAATTGTGATGTAGGTGGCGGTTGCCGGAAGGAAGACCCCTCCGAAATTACTCGACTTCTTCAATATGAGTCAACTACCAAAGTCATGGTTGAACGAGGTTTGTTTGTGGAAAGAGGGTGGTAAGAGAGTAGTGCACTCCCAGACGATCCCCTTGAAAGCCTCCGGAGAGTCTCCAGTGGTGATGTAAACGTGCTGTTTTGGCTTGGCGGAGCCCAAACAAGTCTGACTCGCAGGCTGGACTCGCTGTGTGGGCCCCCTTAAGAGACCCTAGGGGCTTAATTCCTTAAGGTTAAGGTGATTTGTCTGTTCATCAGTATCGCTTAAGAGTATGTGACCTAGTCCAAACATTATCTCTATATAAATCTAAATTTTTCAAAAATAGTAATGTATTTTTAATGGAAGAGATTGATTAGAAAAAGACTGGATTTTCGTGCGGTAAATCCCTCTAAAACGTGTAGTAAAAATTTTGTTCTGCCATTCTTAATTGTAATTTATGTTGTAATTTCTTGCTAATTAGGAAGCCAAGTTATGTTATCTTAGTTCTGTCTCGACATTTTTACCATGTCATTTACAGATTCAAACAAATTAATTTTTCTGTATTGTTTTCGTGTTAGCATGTTGTTGGAACTGTTCATCTATGTTCGAAAATTCATCCAAAAAGAAGCAACATAGAATGTTATTGATAAATTCTCATTCTTGGGGCCATTGTTTCACTCGAGAATTTTCGTACCGTGTATTGTTAAACGATTGTTTGCCAGTCTTTATCATTAGGGTTTGATGAAATCGAGTTGATGTTAATACGGAAAAATTCAGTTGTTATTAACACTTAATTTATTAATAGGCGTCTTCTTCACCCCCCAGAATTTCTGGTCGGCGAGAAGCAAACAGTTTCCACACTGCATCTCTTTACCTTTAAATAGTGCTATCTTCTCAGTAGCGTTCAGGATCTTTACCAATATAAGGAATATGTTATCGATAATAGATTACCCCAAATTGTGTCATCACCTCATAATCCATCATTTTTTATATTATGTTCTCGGAAAATTCTAATTACCGCTTCAATAATACGTCAAGGAAAGATTACTGTTTTGAATGATTTTAATTATCCCATCTGCACCGTAATCCATACATATTCTACTACAGAAATGCGAATAACCTCTAACGTTGTATAAAATTGAGTTAAGGCCAAACATTTTGAAATTTGTTGATTACGACATAAAAAAGCTTGTTATCATTGTTTTATCTGAATAATGTGGAATATTACGAATTTCACCAGAGCTTAGAAAATGGTTTCTACTGTTGCCCTGCTATGCTCATAAATTCTCTAACACTAATTTATTAAATTAACGTTCAATTTAATCATGGGTTTCGACATGCATTTTACATCTTACCTGTTGCATATAGACGTGATTTGTATACAAAATCAGAATTCCTGGAAGTTCTATTGATGAAAACCAATTATTGAATTGATGGCAAATAATATAAATTATCAGCCTTTCTCAACAATAAAAATTTTATATATATATATATATATATATATATATATATATATATATATATATATATATATATATATATACACAACATCGACTGAGCTCTTGGATAATTTCCTATGTACAAACAATAAAACTCCGTACAGTTTTGAGTATAGTTCGTAAGCGCACTACAGTGTCTTCTCAGATGATTTCTCGGTTGAGTCAGCAGAATGTTGTCCGTGGAATGTCCTTGATATCCTTATTATCGCGTTCTTGGCTATCATTCAAATAAATTTAAAATGTTTCGAAATATCCTCAACGATTTGGTATTTAATAAGATTTAATAGTTTCCATAAAATCAATACGCGGTCGTGACTTTCCCTAGCTGTGCTTCGTATGCAACACCTACGCGCGGCTGTCTTATCTTCAGCTACTTATCGAAAATTCCTCCCATTTACGGAGCTATCCTAATACACATCTCCTCGAAACACGGACTCTATTCGAATTCAAAATTCTAATATTTGCACAATATCAAGCTATCAGACTAATCATAAGTTCCCGCCTCAATATCATTTAAATAATGCTCCAGCCTTTCTGAAAAACTATTTGCACCTCACCAATTGCTTTCGTGTATACACTTCAATGTCTTCTAAGAGAGTGATTCCTTGCGCTCTTACCAGATAACGGCTTTCAATGCCCTCTCCACACCTTTTGCATGTAATGTGTTCCAGGCCGTATCTCCCCATCTGAACAGCGCTTTGACACCAAGCATGGAAAACTACACTTTGTTTATTGGTTTGCCCTAACAACGTATATTCTTTGATTTCCGAGCTTGCGTACATTTCCATTATTACTAACGCTGGATGCCGATTTTAGCATTATAATTAAACCAGGGGTTCTTGGCTTATCACAGTATATGTGCCATTCGGAAATTATAGTCATAAATTCATTTCAGATGGCTAATTTCCGCATCCTTTTTTAATTATTCTTCCACATCTAATTTGTTTGTAATGTTTTGTTTTCTTCAAAATTCGACAACTCTTTAGTTTGGGTTACACCTGTAAGATGATCACACTGTAAGCTCAGTGTTCTCTTTTTGTTTTATTCCTAGCCAAAATCTGAATTCTTCAAATGTCTCTTGTAATGTCAGGTGTGTCAAAAATGTTTTGGAATCGACTGACCCATTTTAATGAAGAAATTAGGTATCTTTTTGAGATTTCGTCATAATGTTTCCTTTCATTTAGGTATTCTATTTGACTTGCATGGTTTCGTTTGGAAGATTTTGCATTCATGAAAGAACGCATTACGTAATTGTACCTTTACACTGAAACATAATTCCCTCTCCTATTTTCATTACCTCCTCTGTGTTCCGTCAGTTTGAAATGTCCGATATGTATGAGAATGATCATGTGAACGTAAAAAAAATAGAAAAGCAATGAAGTCATTTTAAAATCTAATAGAAACGCGTCGTTAAAAGGACCTCTCGAACATGTTTACGAATTATTTGTTGTTGTTTTTTGTTTTTTTTGTTGTTGTTTTTTTGGTGTACAATGTTATTTCTAATTTAGTCCAAATATTGACAAGCAAATAATGTAACGCTTCTTAGAACAGTCGACTCCGGTTATAGTGAACTTCTGGGGACGAACCTGATTGGTTCACTATATCCGATGATGTCAAAATTAAATGGAATTTCTCCAAAATTATTGATTTTATTAATATACAGATACATGTAAATTCATTAACAGCACAAACTGAACATTTCAATATTTGAATTTGTCCTTAAAAAATCAATTCTTTACTTCGTACGTTTTTCGTTGATAATTTCTCTAGATTCCTCTTCAAGAGTTTGTGTTCTCTCCATACTTGAATCTGCATTGTCCCCTTAAGTATGAAAGTCTTGACACCTTCCAACGCTTCTTGCGCTGTCGGAACATCGTCCCACTCTCCGATGACCATTTTACTCGCTTAATAACATGCGAGATCCAATTGTTAATTTCCAGGATTTACTTCCTACGTTCACTGTAGCCGAGGTTCAGGTTCACTATAACCGAATCTTCTTATTTGTAATGTAAGTGAAACGTGACCAGTGACTTCAGTTCACTATAACTGAGGATTCTGTGTATCCGAGTTCATTATAACCGGAGTCGACTGTATTTATTTTCTTCGTAGAAAATGTCACAATGGCGACTTTCAAAAAGAAATAAGTTATGAGTTGTTAATTTTATTGTAGAAGTTGTGCATTCCAATACAAACCTTATTTACCAACGTTTTCATTCGCGAGAGAAGATAAATTAATAAAGAATCTTCTTCCGTGTTTGTAGATCTTTCGTGTTGACGAGTAGATTCTTCCGTCTGTTTCCAAGCCCATGATGATGCTGGCCACATTTTTAGTTTGTCGGTAACGTCTGGAAACATTCTTCAAAAAGCGAAGGAAAGTTAATCGTTTGAAAAAACAAAACAAAGTATTGAATTTTATATCAATAATTTTACATTCTAACCTCTCGTCTATTCCTCTATCTTCTTGTGTTAGACCCTCATCTGGTGGCAGACCCGCGCATGTCGGTCCATCGAAACTGAAAGACACGACTTAGTATGTACTCTAGAGACACATCATTTATCCAGGAATTCTATATTTATCGTTCATTGTCAGATGCTTACCTTCCCTCAGATGGTGGATTCACCAGCATACTACTCATCTCTGTGTGAATGTCGTCTTCGCTTACCTGCGACGATCTGAAACAATTATATGTATTTTGTTGGTATTGTCTTGACACCAATTGGTATTGCCTGATGTTTGCTATTAGAGTGAGCAACGTCTTTGTTTTGTATCTCATCTCTCCCCATCCCCTCTCTCCTCCCCCTTTCTCTCACACTTTCACACTTTCACACATCCATAAACGCATGCCCACATTACATACATACGTTTATATTTACTGTTCTGAATTAAATTTACGGCAAGCGTTGGTTAATTTGCATTTGTCAGTATTTATCAAGAGTGCATTGTGAGGAATTTCGTTTCTTAAAGTTTCGTCGCTATTCACTGTTGTTTCGAAAAGCGCTTGTCAGAAATACAACACTTCTACTGAGGTTCTTCAAAAAAACGTTAAAATGCATGCAAATTTGTAATATGTATTCGGAATTTTATATACCTCGGATGGAACCTGTAATTTCAATCACTTGAAAATAAATTAAAATGTTAATACAGCCAGGAGTTAATACAATCATTCAAAATTCAAAAAGTACTTTCCAAGCTATACGTGCAGAAATGATCAACTCTGGAAGTGATGAGAGGACATTGAAGTGTACAGATATCCCAGCCGTTTTTCCAACGGATGTCATCATTCACTGATAAACTGGTAGCCAATCCGATGTTTTATCTTCCGGACAAAGCATTCATAGAGATATTCACAGTTCCTGCACAGTAATCATCAGCCCAATGCTTCAGGACCTCAGTTGTCCTTCCTCTCAGTCTCACTTAGGGTTTTATAAAACTATGGCACTCAGATCTCCGGAGCAATTAATACTTGTACAATGTTTCTCCGTTTGTAAACAAAGTTAATTTTGTAAGTCTAAGGAGAAAAGTGGACATGTTAGCCACGAGCGGAAAACAAGACTTCGACTTCAAATATGAGCACTAGAAACTACAACTGGCCCCATCAAGGAACGAATCAAATGCAGTAGAATAATCTGTGATGGCGTTATGTTACGATCTTTAGTCCCTTTTTTAGATAAATGTTTATAAACTAAGAGAAAAGGCGCTCCCTGAGGATATCAACATCTATACCGTCCATGATATCAACGTGGCATATCAACGCTTTCTTTACTTCGCAGACTCTTCACTGTCCAGTACTTCTTTAGGTTGGTAAGCTAAGTGTTTTGGCGCAACTAAGTTTATCTTACTCTGGGAATCTGGCGGAGAGCTTTTCCATTAATATTTCTGGTAGGTCTGGACGCGTCATTCCTAATTCTCCGATCGACGATCTGAAACATTCAAAATTTTAAAATGAAGGCCAATATTGTTTGCTAATATTTTAGCTTTAGTCATCTCTGATCATTATAAAGTAGTTAATTACTTGAGTAATCGGCGTGTGTAGGGTACATCCATTTCTTCGGTTTCTGGTTTTATTGTGTCCCTCGAAATCCTGAAACAATTCAAAATTTGGAAAATTGTTCTGGAGTAAAACACCTTTTTATGATGTTCTTTTTGTTTCTTAGTTGGATAGCATCTCACCGAAAGCGTTGGCTTGCGTATGTAGAATCTATAAATGATTCTCGAGTACCCGAAAGAGTCTCTTTTCTCTTCATCTCTGATGATCTGGAATGCAGTAATAAAAATTAAATGAAAAATAAACCTGAATTTGTAAATCCCTAGCGAGCTATGGTAAAGGACACAGTCATAATTCAAATATGATAATAAAGTTGAGGCACTATAAGATTATTCAGAGTGATTACTCATATATTCACAGAATTCTAAAGAAAGTAATGGGAAGAACGTGCAACGCTTTCTCCATTTACGCAATAGTTTACAGTTGATGCAGATCTCAATTTTTTGTACCTATTTCCACCTTTACCCTAATTGGGAAAGTTTGAAATCGAAATTTCACTTTCCAACACTATCAGATGTATCATTATAAAAATCTCAATCGTTTACCGTTCAGTCGAATCGTTCAATACCAATCGTTCTCAGTCGATTCACCAAAATCTGTATATTATTATAGGATCACATTTTTAACATGAGCGTTATATTTATCCAATATACTACAATTTCATTAAAGGTATTGTAATTGGATTGCGTTTAATATAAAACCTGGTCCTTATAATTTCAGTATTAATAATTCTCTAATTAGCTGTTTTTATTTTTCTAGAATTGAAGTTTAGTACAAAATGTGTACTTTGGATTGATCCCCTGAACCTCTAACCCATCTCCCACCTGAATATCAAAAGCTAACATTTCAGTCCATTGGTGCACCAGCACTCGAGTACCAAATTTTATTGAATAAACCTACAACCCTTCAGGTTTTCAATGATTTTTCTACGTTGTACGAAACGAACATGCTGATAGCTCAGGCTAATTCTGTTGTAGAATGCTGATTTAATTGAAACACTCTCCACACAAGGCCTCCCATTCGAAAGGCTGAAGTGTTCATAATGTACCCCTCTAAGTGAGCGACGTTGCAGCAAGAACTAAGTGCTGCTGCCACTATTATTCACAATGCCATTAGGTTCATATCATCACTGTACATTTCATTTTATAAATGTTTAATGCACTCGCACTCTGTTTTAAATTGCTTTATACTATCCTGCACTTATCTATTCGTGTCAATAAGTCCTTGCGCATGTGCTAAATTCACAGTAGCGAGTTTCCTGACGTTCAACACTTCTTTCTCGTCCCATGCTGGAGAATGATTACTCTAGATAATTGTGTGAATTTAATTTCCGCCTTTAAAATTCTTTTTTAGGTTTCTCTGATTGTTGGATTCTGAGTGTGTATTTCTGAAATTAGTTTAATATGGTGTTTCTAGTTCTGGGAATGTATTTTGTGTGTGCACTCCAGTAAATACGTCAGTATTGAATATCTTTTGTATTCGCTATCAGAAGATAGCTGCGTCAACGGTTGATTTGATTTCAGAATTTCAAAGGAAATTCTGGAATAAGGAAAATTACGAAAAAGAACTCGTTTTTCCTTCAGTGTCAATGTGCAGCACTTAAACTTATTTACTGTTGTCTTGTAGTCTTTACTATAGAACTTGTTCCGAAAGAATGGAAAATCCTAGGATATTTTACAGCTCAATAGATATATTCAAATTTATCGAAGAATACTCATAATACGGATGATGAAAATACTCCTTTCCGAAGAAAATTATGAGAACGAAAAAAAGCACATTTGCTTTTATATTCAACACGTTTATGTTATGAAAATGCAAGTTGCACAGCCGGTATAAAGTGTGATAAAAAATTAAAGTATATATAAAATGTAAAATTAAGTTCACCTGTTTTCTCTTAATAAATTAATAGGCAAAAATTAAAACAATAAATTTCTAGAACAACACGTGTCGTTGTCATTGTATGTACCTTTTTATTCAATAAAGAAAAGACTTACGTGAACACTTCGTGCCTTGACTCTGGTTCAGGATCAAGTTCCTGCATTTCTGATTCAATTTCTTCTATTTCTTCTGGTGATGGCCTGCGAAACGATATTTATTCATTCTGGGGAAGCAAGAGTAATATTTCAAAGTGTTTCGCCAAATTGATTTTCGTAATGAGGATTAATATTCTCTACACAGTCCTCTTTGTACTGGACACGCTTATGAAAAATGTAGAGGAACTTTCTGAATCCTCACTCTAGGAGAAAAATATGCATGCGCGTATCATGATCCACACATTCGGTTTCGAATTGACTGTGCAAGCGCAACCTTTGTTAAGAAAATAAAATCATTCACGATATGCGAACCTTTCAATTCTGATGTTAAGGAAAGAGTACGCTAACTTGATATTTTAGCCAGTTGAAAAAAACGCTTTTTAACCGCCTTATTTTCTACATTCGAAGTTGTAAAAAGGAATTATTAGAAAAAATCTTAAAATTATTAATTTGAGCACAGATGGAATCAGAGTTCGAAAGCAAAATTTTATTTTCGATCCTGAATGAAAGCACCTCCTTATCTTTTCACGTTTTGCAGGTTGTTGAACTTTTAATAGGCCTACTGTAATGGATGTTCTCAGCGTCCCCCGCCTTAAAGAAAATAAATAAAAAAAACGCGCGCGCGCGCACACACACACACACACACACACACACACACACACACCACGCACACGCGCGCGCGCACACACACACACGCGCGCACACACACACACGCACACACACACACCACACGCACACGCGCGCGCACACACACACACACACGCACACTCACACACACACACACACGAACTGTCTCAAATCGACGTTGAAAGCTTGAGATGAAAAATCCCAGTGGCTCGTACCCGGGGTGCTCGCGAGCGATGAACACGTCCATTAGAGAGCCCGCTGCTTCTCTCCGCGCCGCGCGACACTCCTCGGCTGCCCTGCGAGCACAGACACAGGCGGAGCCTCAGAGACATGGCCTACCCGTGGAAGGAAGGTACACCACGAACTGAACTTGGGATTTCGTAACGTGGTGGATGACAGTAGGTAATTTTTACACCTCCCGCTTTATAATTTTAATATTTTTAATTAATTCGCGAACCTCTTTCTTAACGGGGCTCATGGTCTCAAACGTGCTGATCACTGTTGTAAAGATTCATTTTATAAGGCAGGAGGCGTAAAAAGGACCTAGTGTCATCCACCACGTTACGAAAACCCAAGTATATACTGCGGTTTTTGCAGAGCTGCCTCTAAATTTCACTCAAGACCCATCACCGTGGTGCATTAGAGCACTGTTTTTCGCGTCTTTTTCAGTCGTGCCGCTCGGTGTCGCTCGTGACCGTATCAAGCAGTGCTGCAGGTGAAGCTACTCTAGCGGCACTACCGAGAAAGACACGAAAAACCGTGCCATAATGCCACTGTGGTGATGGGTCTTGATTGGAATTGAGAGGCAGCTCTGTAAAAACTGCAGTATATAGAAGAATGAGCCAAAACAACAGTTCGCTAAGCAAGTGAACATCACATGTAATTCCGAGAAGTATCCCTCCGCCGCGACAGCTATTTAACCACGCCTCTTCCTAAAGTGTTTGGTTATGGCTCGCGAAAAAGACATCACTATGCGGAAGTCTTAAGAGTTTCGCTGAGGTATATGCACGTACAGCCGAGTCCAAGAAATATTGAAATTTAATTATGTGGAAAAATCTCTTAACATCCTCTCATATTCAGTAAAAGAAAACTGCCACGAATACAGCTCGCCACCTTTCAGCATAGGCGCCGGAAACACGTGAACCAGTAAGAATCTCACATTCAAGACTCGGTTTTAAAATAAACATAATACTTATCACGCTAAAAGTAAATTCAATGTTAACCCACTGCAAACGAACGAATAGAGGAAGGAGTGTCTAATGGGCTCAAGGACACAACGACCACAGAACTTCCAGTTATGTTGCCAGCACGGACTGTCAAAACTGTCCTTTCTTTTAATATCGCTATATACTACGATTTACTTTTAGTATCGTTGGACAGGTCACTGTAGTGACGTCCAAGTTCTCTATTGAATGACACAGAGACAGCTGATTTACAAAGAACTCCGTATTTAAATCGAAGTATAGATTAAGAATTTAGCATATTCAGATTATTCAAAATTCTTACAGGACCCGCGAGGGGGGGACTTGTGTTAACCATGATATTGCCGTTTCTGCGGAAAGAAATTTGAAATTCGTCTTCCTTGTGGCGGCGATGATGTAACGGTTAGCATATCTGGCTGTTATACCCAAGTTCGCGGGTTCAAACCCGATCGAAGCTGTGGATTTTTAAGGGCGAAAAAATCCTTCGTACGCCTTCCTTCGGGGGGGAAGTAAAGCCGGCTGTCCCATGTTAGTAGATTTACTACATGTAAAAGATCCGCAAGCCTAAATGAAGCTTCTGAGCTAAATTCAAATTGCCTATTAATAATTGCCCGTCGTCCTAGTAATACCTTCTTTCTCCCCTAGTATGTGAAAGGAGTGTAACGAAATTTGCATGGTCAGACGGAAAAGCAGGCCTCATGGCCTAAGTCTCGCCACGTAAAATAAGGCATTCATTCATTCCTTGTGAATTTTCCAAGTAAATATTTGACTGGCAGTACGAAGAGTAAGGGTATTATGAAACAATGCCTGACGATGGAGTGCTTTGTGCACAAAAGCATACTGAAATGTTGCCGCATGACGATGCGTGCTTAAGATACGTGTCAGCGGCCGTGCACACGACAATGCGGGCGGAATTATGAAACGCTGACTGTCGCGGAGTCGGAACGCGAAGTGCGTTTCGTTCGTGGTTCCCCCAGAACTATCACATTTCGTAGCGCCGAGCTGACGCCCTCTGGCCGTATGTATAAAACGTTTTGACACCCTTGATTGATTGATTTTTCGTGTTTCCGGGCGCGTCAACTGCTTCGGTCATTAGTCCCGTTAGTGTAGTACATGTTTTTTTCTCGGGAGATGGCGGTGATCTTCCCCCGGTGGATGGCGAGATCCGGCGCTGACCTACCGTCGGCTAGTGGGGTTTCCGCTAACCAGGACTCCCCCACCAACGGGGCACCGCCCCAGTCGGGACAAGCTCTAATCTTCCGACCGGTCTCCCGGAATATGTGGTAGTGTAGTGCATGTTAGTGTGTGTGTGTGTGTGTGTGTGTGTGTGTGTGTGTGTGTGTGTGTAAGGGGAGAGGATAGGACAAGGAAGAGGAAGGACAGATCGCGCCCGGTCCGTGGCCCGTTTGGTAGAGTACTGCTCCGGCATCGCGCCTGGTGTTGATCGGAGAAACCACGGAAAACTACCGATCAGAGCAGCCGACCGCTAGAATTCTCCTCCAGACAACAGCTGAATTCGACCTAGCTGAAAAGCTAGTGTCGAAAATCCTGCTGCCGTCAGGACTCGAACCTAGGACCTCCCGGTTAGAGGCGCTGCAGTTGACACCCCGGAGTGCGTCATTGTGTTTCACTGGCCCGGAACGATTAACGATTTTCCAAGTTCAGAATATAACATAACGCTTATCATGCATCTTATGTTGTGCACAACAGCCCTGAGGAAGACCACGATAAGATGGTCGAAACGTCGGCAACACAGCCTTCGATGCGGCGTCACCTGGACAGCCAAGATCATTTACAGGACTCTGGCCGCGGAAGCCTACGACTTCAGTATTCAAAGTTGATGCGAAATATTCGCGCAGATTTGCGTTCTTGATAGGAAGGAATTAGGTAATCCATTGGAGAAGCCTCCTTGGAGGTATGTCCCTCTCTGTTTTCTCAGGATGAATTTTCCGTAGGGAAACGCAGAGAACTCGACTGAGGGAGTCTGTACCTTCTTCTAACATTCCCGCCTTGTAACTGTCCCACGACATCGTTACACAAAAATACACGATTTTTTAGAATCCTTTTTGTGCTTAACTGTACAGCATATAACTTGGACGATGCAGTGACAATATAGTTTTAGGACGTGAAACTCGTAAAGCTAGGTTCCAGAGTTAAAAAAATCCCAACGGAGGCAAAAATTGTTGCTAGGTGCAAGCACTCGTACAAGCTGTGTGTTGGGTCAATGGGTCAATCCTCAAATAAAGTAACCGTCGCTGTTTGCGAAAACACACGTATACGAGTTCAAATGCACGGCTTTTCGCAAGAGTTCAGTTAGTATTATAAGGTTGAGTATACGTTAAAAATAATACAATGTATGTGCTATTGTGGCCCTGCAAGTTTAATCAGAATTAAATTGATCAATTACGAACCTGAGGTCTTTGAACTGTCTCAGAAAGTCTCTGTCTCGTCTCGGCGAGATCTCCCTGAAAATAAACAACAATAATTTAATTAACCTCTTTACGTAAACTTGGCGATGTTTTATACAATGCTAAGTTACCCTTTGCTGAAACACACAGTAATAGAAATGTAATTGAAGAAACTGTATCTCGAATACAAATAAAGGATGTTACGAAGGTCTATGCAACATGTCCTGATTTACTTGAGATTTAACAAGTCAACGAAACAATATTTAAAACTAATAAAACGAATTTTATTTTACAGAAACTTTTAATATCGCCGATAAAAACGTACTATCATTAACATTGATTAGTAAAATTCCTTGAGCAACAATTCTTATTTTGTAATGTAAATTGTTGGTTCAATCGGAATAACAATATTAATTTGTTCTTGCAGTGCTTATTCTGAATATTCGAAACAATAATACCTGATGTGGCATTCAAAGTCTTGGATGTACCGCTGCACATGTGGTCGGATTTCTTCTAATTCTCCGGATGGAGTTCTGAAAGAAACCATTATAAAAATGTATAAATCAGACAGCATTGGTTACTTTTGTCTCATCTCTCTTATAACTACAACAATGGTGCCTAATAGAATTCACGATTTTCATGAGGTTGCTATCCTCGTAATAAATCCAAACGCACGATAAAAGGAGAAGGAAGTGCCATTGCACTTTTTCTGTACTAATGACAATCAATTTAAGTGGCTCAAGTTGATTTTTGTGGTTTCCCCGTTTCTCAGGTTCGCTTCGCCCGCCCTCTATCCTTTCCTGCACTCTAGTAGTACTTTTCCCACTAACTGCAGGGTTTTGGGAGGGGAAAATGCTGCGCTGCCATAGAGTGGAATCGTCGTGGTTGAAAAGGGAAACGTCCCGCAAAGAATTCGACTGCAACCATTGGGTGGTGCAACCATTAGGTACTAATGGCCCGTAACGTGGCCTCAGAGCGAGGAGTTTTAAAGGTGATCATTAGACATCGGATGTTTAGGCACTAAAAAATCGTCTTTTAGGCGCCTAAAAGGGCACTGAAAAAGTCAAGAATAAGGAGAAAAAGTCACTGTCATAAGTTACATACACAATAAAATGGAAAAATTATAATTTGTGTCTATATTAATTTGTAAACTTGAATGGACAAAACCAGTTCGTATATTTTAATGTAGAACTAGATTTACATATTTACAACTCCTCTACATTTTATTCTTAGTAATATTTACATATTACCAGTAACTTTTCAAGGATCACAACTTCAAATTTGCGACGACTGGGAGACAAAATCAGTTTAAATGCGGAGAAGGATATCTGAACGATGTGACTGGCATATTTTAGCAGTCCAACACTAGCAACACTGAAACCTGGGAATTTATATGTATTTCCACTTAAAATTTCGGTTCCCTCGGTGTATTGTCAATCGTCCATGTTCTTCGATCAAGGCTGGTATTTATGAAATAGGAAAATGGAGAAAAATCTGTTGGTATACTTTTAGAAATTCTCTCGTAATTTTAAATTTCAAGCTGTGAATTGAAGGTTTCGTAATGAATGGTCACGTTGGACCATCGCCGATTTTCTGATATCTTAGCATTGTATACAAATGTAATAAATAAAAGGCAAAAAAAGTCCTAAAAAGGCATTTATGCTAAAATAAGCAAAAATAAGCATTATAAAACTTCGTCGCATGTCATCATTTGTCATGATTCGTAGACATATTTTATCAGCCTTTAAATAAGTTCTCTAGAAAAAAATAGGCATTTCCCTAAACATCCGATGTCTAGTGATCATACATCTTCAGTGTTAGAACAGCCCCTTTGAATCCCTTCAATACTGGCTGGCCAGACCCAAGCGACATTGGAATTCCAGAAGCTGTTTTGTTTGTTTGTATTGCCCGGGCACTGGGATTCATTGACCATCCCCGACATCGACAAAATCGCTGGAAATGTTCTAGTTGGCGTCCAATAGGTACTCATCGTTGCCGGTAAATTTTAACTCCAGTTTCTATCGCAAAAGAACGCCAAAACAACGGTTTCGACAATATTTCTGGAGATGTTCCCTGGCCAGGCGAGAATGGGATCCGATTGATATGGAAGTTGTTGGAGAACTTAATTTTGTCAAGCATTTAGCCAGCGTTCTTTCACATGCCGTAATTGCGACATAGACACTGGATTATCCCACCTTCGGAAATCCAAGCACATCAGCCGGGGGATGAGGGTAGACTAAACACTCACCCACTGAAGCGCGCACTTAAAAGATATGACAAGAACACGTGTCCTTACCCTGAGAATTCCTCTGCGATGAAGGTCTCGGTGAGCGATTTCCTCTTCGCTTGGCAGGGCTTGCATACGAACGGGGTGTCAGCTGGCCGGAGGGCATGCGGAGTGCTGGATTAATTAGTCAAACATTGAAACAAGCGATTTCTACCTCGCATTGTGGAAACCCTCACGTAATTGGTTGTAAATAGATGCGAAAGAGGTGTGTTCGGCTCGTCCGTTGGCAGGATTTACGTAGAAAGCCACCAAGTCGATGGTCGACAGACAGACCGGACACCGCGACTAGGGAGTTCTGCCCATCAGGCAGTAGGCAGTAGTGGAAATTCTGAACTATTCCGTTACTGCCTGGAACACCAGTAGCTAGATCTTGCCTGATCTGGACACTCATCCGACTGGTTTCGAGAGAATAATTTGATGAAAATAACGGCTAAAGAAGCCGATATCTGGAGTATTACTTTAATAATTTCATTCGGCAATACTAGTCGCGCGACTTTTCTTGACGTCTCCCAGCGCGGGGTGCGGGGAGAGGAGACTTCTCCCTACGTCACATCCCACGGGAGTTGCCAACTGTAACATTATTAATTCTATTCGCGCCTCTTTCACTCTTAATACAACAGAACGTTATAGACGATAAAATAGAACAAATAATAACGTAATTAATAGCGACCACAAATGAAATTAATTAGATAATGATAATATTGCTTATTAAGGAGATAAGATATTAGCGTACGTACTTAAGTTTCATCTTCTGAATAATGTGAATCATCGCTTGAATTCTCTGTAGTATTAATTACAATGTCATTCACTACAATTTCCATTATCCCGTCCTTTTGCTAGTATTCTTTTTCTAGATGTTTTACATGATTGCAGTCATCTTCCCAGTCCGAAACAGTTACAGCTTCAAACCCTCTGACTGTTAATTCACGTAGATGCGTAGCTGACATGTCCCCGGATATATTGTGTTCCGTAAAATACCTTTTAGTTTTTGCCCATGCCAGCTCAATTGCATTTAAGTCGCAATTGTAGGGAGGAAGACGAATGACTGTGTGACCAGCACCTGCAGCCATTTCATCTATTACGTACATTTTTCCCGCCCGTCTTCCATGAAGAGCTTCATTTTCACAAGGAAGCGAGACCTCCAATCAACAAAGTCTCCACTTTCCAACAATCGAATCGTAATCTTAATCACCAAAATCCGAATCGAATAAATCACAGGGCACAACAATAACAGCGAAAACGCGAGAACAGAATTCATTCGAAAGGAGAGGTAGGCAGCCCTGACAATCTTGCCGTGCCGTTCCGTGCGAGACCAATATTCTGACCAGATCATACCGAGTCGTGCTGTGTTGAGCACTAGAGAGTTCAGACGTCAAGAAAAGTCGCGCGACTAGTACGCTGGAAGGATCCATGCCATCGCGTGGACTCGATTGGAAGTCCTCCCGAAGAATGGAACTTTATTGCGAGTTTCACTATCATTCAAGCCTTGGAACACTGTTCTTTTATCGCGTTTGTTCTTTAAATATCGTTTGTGCCCTTGATAGTGAACGTAAAAATGAGAGTTCACATCAGTTTCCCAGAGAAAGCTTATTTTTATTTCATGGTTTGGATTAAAAACGTGTGTTTTATATGAACCATATATGTCGGCAACAACAACCCACTACCAAAACTCAACGTTATTTTTCAACACATTGCCACATGTCATTTGAAATCGATTCGTATTTGCGAAAGATAAACAAGGGACCCCGACGTTTTCTCCCCGCATACAGCCCTTCACCTGCGGACTCATGTTGTACGCAAGAAGAACGTACCTCAGGCGCTACATCGACAACTCTCCAGTTTTCTTTGAGCTACGTAGAGAAAATAAATAGATATTTCCGCTTAGGAGAACCTGCGCTACTCAAAATTATGTTTATGCAGTAGGAGCGTGAAAGTTATTGGGTCTCGCATAGCATATAATGCTTCAATTTTCATATTATTATGCGAGCGTTCCGCCCCCGAATACATTATCATCCCGCTTGAAACTATGAGCGTGTGGAATTGCGGGACAGTGGCAAGGCATTGATTGGCGAGAGATAGATGGTGTTGTGCGCGCGCGCGGGACGCCGGACGCGGGGCGAGAGGGGCGGCTGAGCGGCCGGGGGGGGGGTCGCGGGGTGTGGTTTGCCAGGGCCTAGAGCGTGTGGACGCAAGGCGTTGGGCGCAGGCTGCGGCCAGAATTACCAGGGGACGAAGGGTGGAGACGCGGGCGCTGGGATGGGCACTGGTACGGGCACTGGTGCGGGCGCTGATGCGGGCGCTGGTACGGGCGCTGGTACGGACGCTGATGCGGGCGCTGGTACAGACGCTGGTGCGGGCGCTGATGCAGGCGCTGATGCGGGCATTGATGTGGGCGCTGGTGCGGGCGCTGGTGTGGGCGCAGGTGCGGGCGCTGGTGGAGGAGCTGGTGCGGGCGCTGGTGCAGGAGGTGGTGCGGAGGCGGGAGCTGGAAGCGCCCGGGGCGAGGGGGAGGCGGCGACCGCTGGCTGGGGCGTGGCCGGATGAGCGCTGGCGCCCGAGGGCTGCCTCGGCGCGGGGGCGGGCGGCTGGGGGGAGCTGCCCCTGGCCGACTGCTCCTGACTGGGAGCGGGAAAAGCATGCCGAATGCCAATCAAAATCGATCGTCCCAGCCCACGATTTGGGGAATCGAGTTAGGTCTACGGGCTCTTTTTTTGACTACGGTGTCTCTTTTGCGACGAGTACTGTAGCCACATACAGTACAGGGTGAGTCACGTAACTTAGCACCTCCTGTACTTTTTCAACGGTTGAAATTATTGCAATGCAGTTTTCACGAAAGTGTATGAGGGGCTAATTGATGCACGTATTCGTTTCTATTTTTTCACTTACATTTTAAGACATTGAGGTAACTTTGTGTTTTTCAAATAGAACTATACATACTTTTAGTCTATCATGACAAGCGTAAAAAGACGAATCCAATGATATGCATATTGTGGTATATTAGATATGCATTTTTTTAGGTTTTGTTTTTTTCGATTCATGTTTAACATACATTTTAAATGTAACAGTCCAACAACCAAGGTCGAGCAGCGCTCTCCCTGCTAGCACGTGCTTGGGGCGTCACAATATCTGTTAATTACAAGTCGCAAAAATCAAAATTACTCAAGAAAATACTTATCTGGCCTTTGACAATATGTATACCTTTGGATTCGCCTTTTTAAGCTGGTCATGATAGACTAAAAATAATTATAGTTCCATTAAAAAATCAAAGCAACATCATCAAAGCAAAATTGTAGCAACATCGTCTTTAAATATTGTATGAATTGAAACAAATTATATGATAATATGAATTTAAATTCTTTGAATTTAAATTCACATTCAAAGTAAGCACGTCGAAGGTTCTCGGGAAGCATCAAATCGCCGAATATCAAAGAACTCACGGTTTTCACGTGCAACACGGTTTCAATATACCTACTCTTAATCAAATAATAATCCGTATAAGTAGTATTTGTTTCAATGGAAGCTTTGATGTGTAATACTTTTCTTGCATTCTAGCTTCATAAATAAATTCGTTTCATATAAACTCTCCAGTTGGCTGAATGACAAAAATTATAGGGAGTACCAGAACCCTAGCGCAAGTTCGCTGACAAATGGGGAAAAAAGTGAATCATTTCTTGTTTCTTTCACGTTTCTAGAAATCGACCACGCCCTAATACAATTTGGGAGAAATGAGTGTGAAAATAATCGTTCGCGTGACCGAATAGAATGTATCCTTCGTGGTGTGGTCCCGAGAGAGGCGGGGGGGGGGGGAAGCCCTACCCTGACTTGCTGGGGACCTCCACCTCGAACTTAAACTCCGGGAGGCGGATGGGCGAGCGGGTGGGCGCCCAGGCGCTGGAGCGGCGCGGGGCGGCGGCGCCGGGCCCCGACGCTGACCCCGACCTCGACGCCCCCGACCCTGACCCGGCCTTGACGGCGGGCGCCGGCGCCGTCGACGCCGCCGCCTGCTCCGCGTCGCTCTTGAAGACGTGCAGGCGCGTGAGGCGCGCCAGCCGCCCGTCCAGCAGCACCAGGTGCAGGTCGTCGCCCGCCGCCGCCACCGCCAGCCCCGGCATCTCCACCACGCACTCGCACTCCGCCACGCACAGCAGCGGCGCGCCCAGCTCGCTGCTGCCCAGGCCGTACCTGCGCCAGCCAAGCGCAGCGCACCAGCTATAGGGTGCCCGGAAATTACATACCTTACAATCTCATAGAGACTTACTTAAATTCACCACTAGAGCGGACCCTTTAGCTCTCCAGACCGTAATTGGACGAGCGAAGTACCAGCCAAGGCTGCTACAGAGTGCCCGGAAATTAGGCGACGTACATATCTTACAATCTCATAGAGATTTACTTAAATTCACTCCTAGAGCAGAACAATAGAACGAATTAATAAAGCGCATTTTGCTGTAGCTGTCCAGACCGTAATGGGACGAGCGAAGCACCAGCCACGGCCGCTACAGAATGCCCCGAAATTACTCGAAGAAGCGACGTACATACCTTAAAATCTCATAGGAATTTACTTAAATTCACCTCTAGAGCAAAACAATAGAACGAATTAATAAAGCGCATTTAGCTGTAGCTGTCCAGACCGTAATGGGACGAGCGAAGCACCAGCCAAGGCTGTTACAGAGTGCCCGGAAATTACTCGAAGAGGCGACGTACATACCTTAACATCTCATAGGGATTTATTTTAAAGTCACCTCTAGAGAAGAACAATAGAATGAATTAATAAAGCGCAATTTGGTGTAGCTGTCCAGACCGTAATTGGACGAGCGAAACATCAGCCAAGGCTCCATCAGTGTGTCCAAAACTTACTCGAAGTGGCGACGTACATAACTGAGGGGCCGTCTGTTGATTACGTAACGCAAATTTTGAGTATTTTAAATACACCTCCCCCCCCTTGTAACGCACCCGTAACACGGGATTGCACCCCCTCCCCCTAAATAATTACGTAACACTTTCGACAACACCCCCACCCTTGTAAATGTAAGAAGTAAAAATAAATTATAGTTGGGTAAAAAAATTGTATTCGTTTTATTTGTATTGTGTATTAAAATGTATGATAATTAAAATCGGAATTAGTTGTCGATACTGACCGCTGCTATCAGTAAGATTGAGGGCAAATTTTCAGTGAAAGAAGGACGTACAGACGAAAGAATTTCTAATCACAAGCCGTGCACACGCCGCCTCCGTGGGCGAGTATATTGCGCCAATTTAATTTTATTGAAGAAAATACTGTAGATCAGTTTTGAATATTTTGTTCGTATTCTTACAGATTCAATGCAAAATTGATGAAAAAATACTTCAATTTATTGTAACAACTTCTAAATATCTAATTATTTGTTTTAAAACAAATTTATTAGATAATATTTTAAAGTTTTGTTGTAAGACTAAAAAGTATTTCAACAAATGTTAAAAAAATGAAAAAAATATATACCAATGTTACGTTACAATAAACCAAAACACCCTGCCCCAGTAACGCACCTTAACGCTGCCTGAAACCCCCTTCCCCCTCTTTAGCATTAGGTAATTTATGGACGACCCTTAGAATCTCATAGAGATTTACTTCAATTCACCACTAGAGCGAACCAATTGTACCAATTATACTTCGATTTAAACATAAGAGTCCGTTGACGTAAATCAGCTGTTGTGGTGTCATCCAGTAGTAACGGGAGATTGGACGACACCTGCAGTCGAGACGCTTAAACTCCCCTTTGGATGACACCGTAACAGGTGATCAACCGTCAGCGGATTCTCTAAATAAATCGAAGTATAATAAAGCGCATTTAGGTGCAGCTGCCCAGAGCGTACCTGGACGAATCACGCGAATCTCCAGCCAAAGCTGCTACAGGTGCGGCCGTAGTATAGAGCGATTTTCCTAAGGATGAGCCAAAGTGACAGCTAGTGCTGGCAACATAACTGAAGGTTCTGTGGTCGTCGTGCCCTCGAGCCCATTAGACTCCCTTCCCGCATTCGTTCGTTTCCAGTTGGCTAACACCTGTAAATGGCTTCGACACTTCCTTTTGTGATGTCCTCGTCCGACAAAAATATAGTGCGCCGCGAGAAATAGTTGATTCAGTGGAAGTGCAGTGTAATGTGCTCTTCTGTAAAAATTCTTTTTTTTTATAAACATTACATTAAATTTCCTTTTTGTGTGATAAATATTATGTTTATTTTAAAACCTACACTTGAATGCGAGATGCGTACGTGTTTCCGGCTTAAAATCATTTTTCTTTCTATTTACATTCGTGGCAGTTTTCTTTTACTGATTGTGAGAGTATGTTAAGAGATGTTCCACATACGTAATTAAATTTAAATATTTCCCGGACCCACGTACGTGCATATACCTCAGCGAAACTCTTAAGACTTCTTCACAGGGATGTTTTCACAGGAGCCATTAGCACTTTACGAAGGGGCATAGCTGAACAGTTGTCGCGGCGGAGGGATACTTCTCTGAAATACATGTAATGTTCACTTGTTTTCGGGAATTGTCACTTCGGCTCATCCTTAGGAAAATCGTTCTATATCTCGTAGAGGTTTACTTAAATTCACCACTAGAGTGGACCAGTTAATAAAGCGCCTTTTGCTGCAGCTGTCTAGACTACCTGACGAGCGACGCGTCAACCAAAGCTGCTACGGAATGCCAGCGAAATATCGCGATCACACGATATATTAGAAAACCTCATACGGTTTTACCTGATTTAGCCTGAGCAAGCCAGTCGCTTTCAGCTTGCTGTTGACCAGCCCGTACTTAGGCGATCGAAATGCAGCACTAGCCAAAGCTACAGATTGCCCGGATACTTGGATAACAAATGTACGCCGTTAATACGTTAGAACCACTTGCATATATGATTAAATCCGTCTGAACAGACCAATCAAACCAATTAATGAAGCAGAATGTACCTGGACGAGCGAGGCACGATCCAAAGCTGTTTCAGGATGGGCGGAAATATCAGAACGAGTGCAGAATATGAATCTCTTAGAATCTCGAACAGGTTTAATTAAATCTCCAAAAGCTCAAAATAAATTCCGAGAATGCGGTAAAGTTAAAAATGCATGTCTTGGCAGTAATACATTTATAATGATTTAATTTTTCGATTGTACCTTTCCTCGTATCAGAAATAATTCTAGCTTAAGGTTCCAAATAAGCAGTAATTCACACACGCATCAAGAAACTGCGTGTGATCACTTACCCAGCAGTGCTATCGTTGAGGGCTGACTTGAGGCTTCGCCGAATCTTGATGTTGTCTCCTCCTGGTCTCATACCGCAGTGCACCATGCTACAGACATCAGTTAAGGTGGGATTTTGTTGTCTACTTCGAAAGGACGGATCGTAATAACGACCTATAAAATCAACTTTTTTTATTTCTAATTGTTTTATGGAGGCACATTTAATATCGACATGCTATGAATTTTGTCTACGAGTTCACGTATATTTTTGATGTAATGAACATATCAAAGAATTTGCAATAATCAATTCAAAAATTCATTTATACAATAATTAGCATATAAAGAGAAAATTATAGTACATAGGGATATGTATTACTTAATTTAGATGTATCAGTTTGTAAATTTAGGGTACCTTTGGAATTTTGAATATCTAACATTACAGAGAGCATTCTCTAATGATAATTTGTTCACAATTAAAATTTTGGTACCATTCTATTTAAACTTATGTCGTAAAGTAACTCTTATGTTTTGTTACCGCATTATGTTTTGTAGAATAAAGTTTTAAATTATTTAAGTGTAATTTTATTCTATTTTCTAAAGATCTTGTTGTAGTTCCAATACATTTACAATTATAGGTATACAATTAATTTGATAAACATTTTGTTTTCTACGGAGGTTAAGTACGATTATTATGTTCGGGAGTTTTTGTAAATTGAATGGGAAATATGTCTAAAATATGCTGTAGAAGTAGTCGTAGGTTGATTTTTTACTTGTAATGAAATAGTAGAGTGGATATATTAGAAAGAAGTCTTTCATGATTGGTCGAGTCGATCCGAACAGGGATCGTTAAGCTCCGAAGAGCATCCATGTTCCTCGCCGCCGACTATTAAGGTCGTGTTTCCATAATGAGAAACGATCAGTGAGGCGGGTGCATTTCAAGGTGAACTTCGCCTCTATGGAATATTTAAATTTTCCGGAGACATGTATAAAATCCCAAGGAATATAACGTCCATAATTTTAACGAAAAGGGTTTATAAACCCAGTGTTTACTACCGGGATAACGTGAACTCGACCGATAAACTTTGGAAGGTTAGTCTGGAAGGGAAGTGAAGCAAGAATTGAAGAATGGTCCTATATCCATCTACTCAAAATTGCCTACGGTAATATATGTGTGTTTCTCCCGAGGTAAGGGATTAGAACTAGTGCTTCATTGCTATGCCACGGTTCTCTGTAATAAGAACTTATATATTGACGCATTTCTGTAATTTATTAAATTAATTGGTCCCAGTAAGATATTTAAGTTGGTCTTGCTTTATTGGTTTTCTTTTCTTCTCGTATGTGAATCTAAGTTGAGATATACTCATAGGTACGCCACTTATTGTAGTTCTACGCAGTTACAAAAACACATTTGTAATGGGAAAATTCACTCTACCTGAAGAAGCTGTCCAGTGGCTGACCGATGAATCCAGAAACTATTTTCTTGCCCCGTGCCATTTCGCGCCATTTTTCGTGGATCTTTGGATTGATGACCTGCGAACAAGAGCGGTACGTAGGTAAATTTGAGAGGCCGCATACTTCTTCAAGCCGTCCGTATGATTCATAAATTCGTAATTCCTCAAGAGGGGCGTAAAGCCATTAGAGGGGCGTAAAACCAAGTCAGCGGAAAGTCAGTGATTGGTAACGATAGTTCTACCGTAAAAAGTGAGCTTGTCTATGAAGAAATGTGATTTTTTTCTGTAGGAAGACCAAACCCTGAATGAAATTCCTCTAAAAATGATCGGTTTTGAATAAGTCTTCGTCTCATGGGACGTTTGTGTCTAAGCGAACAAACTTGCGAGAAGATCGCGAGTCGTCAACCCATCTCACTATCCAGAATCTCAATATTTATCAAGGAGCCCATTCACGGCAGTGATACATGACAGATTTACCCATCCAAATTTGCGCGACTCGTATTTAATTCTGAAGACGCCCTGTTTTGACCATCCAGTTTCACCGCGTCCCATGTTCCAAGTTCAGCAGCCGTCTGCCTGTGCCGCCCGGACCATCCGGTACTTGCGACTGGTTGGGGGCGAGGATCGCGTTTGCCCTACGTCACTGCCTCCACAATAGGGATTCGCTCTCCGAACTCTAAGATACGTGCGACCTCGAAAATGCATCGCGAAGTAGATCAGGAATTTGCCGATTTCGGTCGTGAGGTTTACTCTCCGAGATGTGGCCACAGACGCTCATGTTCGCCCGGACGTCCGAAACGGAAGTGCCAAAACTCTCGTATCCCGAGTGTGTTCAGGCCGCTTTCGACAACCTATGTAGTACCTCGAAGAGATCGGAAGATCCTAGATATCGAGCCCCAACGGTGACGGATTGGAGACGCTGGCTAGATTGCTAGTGTCCGAGGAAGATTCTAGCTGCTGACTGCGCTCATAGGTAGTTTTCCGTGGTTTCTCCGATCAATACCAGATGGATGCTGAAATAGTATACTAACACAAGGGCCACGGAACACGCGTGCTCTTTCCTTTCTCATCCGTGTCCTCTCATCTCCCCTTACACACACACGCACACACGTTCACTTCATGCACTACACTGCTACACATGGCAAGAGCTTAGAGCTTGTCCCGGCTGCGGCGATGCCTCGCTGGCGGAGATAACTGCAAAGGGAAACTCCAGCAACGACATGTAGATTGCCACACACAAAAAATACTATGTAGAAGTAGACAGAATAAATTATGAACTCAATATTGCTAACCATCACAACTGGTTAACGATGGTTAATAATTCCAAGAAACAACAATGTACATCATCTCTGTACAAGTTGGGCATAAATGTTGTTGCTGTTGTTATTATTATTATTATTATTATTATTATTATTATTATTATTATTATTATTATTATTATTATTAAAAAGATCGGTGCCGGATCTCATTCTAGCAACGGAGGAACAACGCCATCTCCCGAGTTGTTACAACATGCATTACTCTTACGGAACTAATGACCTTAGCAGTTGGCGCGCCCGGTAACATCAATGAAAACCGAGCGTGTACCTCGAAGAGGTGGTTGGGCGCGGGGACGTCTTGTGCGGGCGGCGGGCGGGGCAGCGCGCGGAGCAGCGCAGAGGGCCAGTGGGCGGGCGACGCGCCGGCGGCGGCGGCGGCGAGGGCGGCCGGCGGCGGCGGCGGGGGCAGGGGCGCGGGCGTGAGCAGCCAGCGCAGCAGGTGCAGCGCCGTGGGCGTGGCCTGCGCCGCCGCCGGCGACCCGTCCACCAGCAGGCGCAGCGCCGGCGCCGCCTCCAGCGCCGCCGCTAGGCGCTGCAGGCCCCCGGGCCGGTCGTACTCCGCCGGCAGCGGCTGCGCCACCGACGCGCACCTCCCGCCCACCACCAACAAATGGATACACTGCTCTGCTTGCTCGAGTGCAGGCACCGGCTCAGGGTAACAACCGATGACACTGCAATGCCTGTCACCGGAAGTCCTAGGGTTCGAGTCCCGACAGTGGCAGGGTTTTCGACACTAGCTGCAGACCTAGGTCGAGTTCAGCCGCTGTCTGGGGGAGAATCCTTACTGTCAGCTGCTCTGATCGGTGGTTTCTCTGATCAATACCAGTCGAATGCTGGAGCAGAAACCTAACAAACGGGTGTCGGACCGAGCGCGATCTTTCCTTCCTCTTCCTTGTCCTTTCCTCACCCCTTACACTCACATTCACTACACTTCCACACTTGTCGGGAGACCAATCAGGAGCATAGAGATTGGCCCGGCTGGTGCGACACATGGTTGATGAAAATCCCCGCAAGCTGACGGAGGTCGCCCCCGAATCACGCCATCCAGCGGGGGGGGGGTCGTTGCCACCCAACACGATAAAAAAATGCATTACACTAACGGGACTAATGACTAATCCGTTGACGCGCTCGGAATGAATCGAATACAGGCATACCTCACGTGTAAGCTTTTTTAAATGAAAAATTTCGGAAAACTTTCGAATTTAATTCTATGTTATTCGGTGCAAAAATTTTGCTTAAAACTGCTAAAATTTCCAGCAATTTTCGTTATCAATACGTTCTAAGAAAACTGCAGGTGGAATGTCGGAAATAAAAATATCTATCCATTTGTAACACTGTTTGGAAAATGGAAGACAGTTTTTGAAAAATTGTTTCTCTTCATTTCGAGATACTCCCCTATAAGTCCCCCTCCATTTTGTTGCCAATTTGTGAAAAAAGTAGAGAGGGCTTATATTCAAGAAAATACGATATGTAGTAAGAATTGCCATCATAGTTAATTTCTCTTTCTCCTACTTTGTGGTTGGATGGTTCTTGAGTTTAGGCAAAGTTAGAATTACAACAAAATGTTTCAAACTGACGTTTAAGTCGTTTATGTTTATTGTTAAGTTGCAAATCTCCAAAACATTGTCTGTCGTACTGCGTTTCTAGAAAGGTAAAAATAAATTAAATTTGAAGGAGAAATAAAAAATTCCAGGATTTCATTGTTTGAGTTCTTAAGCTGCAAGAACCGCATGATGTTTAGAGCACTTGATGCTTTCTTCTTCGGTACAACGAGAACACAAACTTTGCGTGCCCAACAGTGCAACTAAGCACACTCTATATTCGCAAGGTACCTTTTATATCATGATCTTAGGCCTTCATGCGGGTCTAGTCTACCAAGTGCTCAAGTCCTCGCTAATGGAATACGCTCACATCGTGCATAGTTATCTCTGGGATTCCACGATCCCTGGGGATATCTCGAATCTAGAGAAGTACGACCGGCTTAAAGAGCTGAAGAATGCCTGAATGAGGATACGAATTTCGAAACAATTCTTTGGTAAATCCCGAGTTGAGGGTGGCACGGTTCCTTTGATTCACTGATTCGGTTCATTAGAAGAGAATCGACTCCATGAACTGAATCCTTGTTTATACGTAGTAGTCGCGTGTAGTTAAGTTCATGATGTTACAGCAATAGTTATAATTATTTAGAATAAAGGTAGATCGGGAGAATAGCTACCCCCCCTGCTCCAAAGCCCCCTGTACGTATAAATCTCCGTAGCAACGTACTCTCATTAAGTGAACTGATTATTCGTATTTTTCACGCTACAAATTTAATTTTATAACCTACGCAATTCTTTAACAAACGCATTTTTTCACCAAGTGGTCCGCGACGTGCTACCGCACGTCGCTACCCGACGGATCCAACGTGCTACGTTCGCGAGGGCCTTCCGGCCCTCGCTCTCGAGACCTGGTTCGCGCCTCCGCTGTCGCTCCGGCGCTCACTCTGTATTATATACCTCCCTCACTTTTAAGAGAATTTATTTTAAAGGGAACACTCACTTTTAAGAAAATTCATACCTTCCCTCTCACTACACACAAACCTATTTGAAGAAGACTTGAAATGCAAAAATACACACAATTCCACGCCAACAAATTATCAGGTGACTTCTTCTCATTTAACATTGAACATAAATAATTCAGTTGTTATAGTGAACCGCGCAACTATAAACATAGGAATCGCGAGAAATAATGAATCATAAAAGGAACCGTGCCACCCTAAACCCGGGATCAACCCAATTCTTTCACTTCATGTTACTCGGATCGAACGAATGTTTGTCCTGTACCCTGAAACTTTGACCCACCAATGAGCTCACCGTACAGTCCCCGCGTGGCTATTAGTACCTGCGGCTGAACACAGCGCTGGCGAAGAGCGAGAGGTGCAGTTCGGCTGCGAGCGGGTCGCGCGCTACCACGTGGCGAAGGGCCCGAATGATCTCCTGCGTCTCGGCCTCCACGAGCGCGCCCTCCTTGGCGCTCTCGTCTTCCTCCTCGTCGCCCTCATCCTCGTCGGCGGCGTTGATGGAGCAGTACGCCATCATCGGCCCGCTGCGCGTTTGGTCATCGCGTCGAGGATGTGTGTGCCCGCGCGCCCCCCATGGCCCGAGGGAACACGAGGTTGGGAGCGCGTCTGGGTGCGGCGCCGACGTTGCGCGGAAACGGAAACAGTGATCGACCAGCTGAAGGCAAACGCGCGGCAGGGTGGTGATTGACAGAATCCTACGGGGCTGCAGACCGGGTGGGTCTTCTCAACACTTTACAACTCGCGCGCTAGGCATACGTGATTGTGCGTCTCGTTTAACCGTATGTGGAGGATGCTCGTTAGTTTTGCATGTCCGCCGTTGCAAATCACGTTTCCCCTTCAGCGGCCTTCCCCTCCGATGCCCTAGTGAGGTTAAAACCGATCTGGATGATGTTCGCTGGTTTGCTCGTCCTCCTTTGCAAATTGCGTGTTCTCCCTTCAGCGGCCTTCCCTTCCCCCTGCCCCCTCCGCTGCCCTGGGAAGGATTAACCGTATCTGGATGATACTCGCTTGTTCTGCTGGTCCGCCTTTACAAATCGCGTGTTACCACTTCAGCGACCTGCCCCTCTCTCTGCTCCCTCTGATGCCCTGGGAAGGATTAACCGTATCTGGATGATACTCGCTGGTTCTGCTGGTCCGCCTTTACAAATCGCGTGTTACCACTTCAGCGACCTGCCCCTCTCTCTGCTCCCTCCGATGCCCTGGGAAGGATTAACCGTATCTGGATGATACTCGCTGGTTCTGCTGGTCCGCCTTTACAAATCGCGTGTTACCACTTCAGCGACCTGCCCCTCTCTCTGCTCCCTCCGTTGCCCTGGGAAGGATTAACCGTATCTGGATGATACTCGCTGGTTCTGCTGGTCCGCCTTTACAAATCGCGTGTTACCACGTCAGCGACCTTTACCACTCTCCCTGCTCCCTCCGTTGCCCTGGGAAGGATTAACCATATTTGGATGATACTCGCTGGTTTTGCTGGTCCGCCTTTACAAATCGCGTGTTACCACTTCAGCGACCTGCCCCTCTCTCTGCTCCCTCCGTTGCCCTGGGAAGGATTAACCGTATCTGGATGATACTCGCTGGTTTTGCTGGTCCGCCTTTACAAATCGCGTGTTACCTCTTCAGCGACCTGCCCCTCTCCCTGCTCCCTCCGTTGCCCTGGGAAGGATTAATCATATTTGGATGATACTCGCTGGTTTTGTTGGTCCGCCTTTAAGAATCGCGTGTTACCACATCAGCGTCCTTCCCCTCTCCCTGCCCCTCCGTTGCCCTGGGAAGGATTAACCGTATCTGGATGATACTCGCTTGTTCTGCTGGTCCGCCTTTACAAATCGCGTGTTACCACATCAGCGTCCTTCCCCTCTCCCTGCTCCCTCCGTTGCCCTGGGAAGGATTAACCGTATCTGGATGATACTCGCTGGTTTTGCTGGTCCGCCTTTACAAATCGCGTGTTACCACTTCAGCGACCTTCCCCCCCTCTCCCTGCTCCCTCCGTTGCCCTGGGAAGGATTAACCATATTTGGATGATACTCGCTGGTTTTGCTGGTCCGCCTTTACAAATCGCGTGTTACCACTTCAGCGACCTGCCCCTCTCTCTGCTCCCTCCGTTGCCCTGGGAAGGATTAACCGTATCTGGATGATACTCGCTGGTTTTGCTGGTCCGCCTTTACAAATCGCGTGTTACCTCTTCAGCGACCTGCCCCTCTCCCTGCTCCCTCCGTTGCCCTGGGAAGGATTAATCATATTTGGATGATACTCGCTGGTTTTGTTGGTCCGCCTTTAAGAATCGCGTGTTACCACATCAGCGTCCTTCCCCTCTCCCTGCCCCTCCGTTGCCCTGGGAAGGATTAACCGTATCTGGATGATACTCGCTTGTTCTGCTGGTCCGCCTTTACAAATCGCGTGTTACCACATCAGCGTCCTTCCCCTCTCCCTGCTCCCTCCGTTGCCCTGGGAAGGATTAACCGTATCTGGATGATACTCGCTGGTTTTGCTGGTCCGCCTTTACAAATCGCGTGTTACCACTTCAGCGACCTGCCCCTCTCCCTGCTCCCTCCGTTGCCCTGGGAAGGATTAATCATATTTGGATGATACTCGCTGGTTTTGCTGGTCCGCCTTTACAAATCGCGTGTTACCACTTCAGCGACCTACCCCTCTCCCTGCTCCCTCCGATGCCCTGGGAAGGATTAACCGTATCTGGATGATACTCGCTGGTTTTGCTGGTCCGCCTTTACAAATCGCGTGTTACCTCTTCAGCGACCTGCCCCTCTCCCTGCTCCCTCCGTTGCCCTAGGGAGGATTAATCATATTTGGATGATACTCGCTGGTTTGCTGGTCGCCCTTTCCAAATCGTGTTACCTCTTCAGCGACACCACCCCTCTCCTGCTCCCTCCGTTGCCCTGGGAAGGATTAATCATATTTGGATGATACTCGCTGGTTTTGCTGGTCCGCCTTTACAAATCGCGTGTTACCACATCAGCGTCCTTCCCCTCTCCCTGCTCCCTCCGTTGCCCTGGGAAGGATTAATCATATTTGGATGATACTCGCTGGTTTTGCTGGTCCGCCTTTACAAATCG